>QVTG01000017.1:6344-122382 GCA_013305925.1 Geotrichum reessii | reverse complement strand
TATTATTATTATTATTATTATTATATTATTATTATATTATTATTATTATTTTATTATTATTATTATTATTATTATTATTATTACTATTATTATTATTATTATATTATTATTACTATATTATTATTTATTACTATTATTATTATTATTATTATTATTATTATTATTATTATTATTATTATTATTATTTTGCTCATTAATCCATTTTATTTGAAAATATTTTATGAGAGCAACACGCTTACAGTTAAACAGCTGAAATGATTTTATTGTTATTTTTTTTTTTTTTTTTATAATAATAACATAAAAAGGTTGGTTACAAATTAAGAGTACACTAAAATTTCAAGTTCTATATTTCTTTGTTTTAAGAAATTAACGCCAAACGCAAGTAATCTCAAAGCAAACAGCCCTTGTTAGCTACAACAAGCTTTTTAAAAATGGCTTACAGTAAAGTCAGCAGAGGTAGATAAAGGGAATAGACAATGATGTTGTAAAGCGTACGAGAAAGAATATGAAACAGTTTACAAGTTTAATGTTTACAATAGGTTCACACGGCTTTTACAAAGCTTTAACAAAACTTGATTCTACACTTTAATGAATTCATTTTATGATACCTTCACAATCAGCTCATGTAACTTGAAAAAAAAAAACTTCACATAACTGTTATGAAAATTCACAGAATCTAACAAATAATTGATTATATTTGAACCTGATTTTATGGTGATTATGCTTTTCAATACTCGTATTAAACAATACCCTCAGTCTTTTGGTACATGTTAACCACCTCAGCGAATCGGAATGCATAGACTCGTGAAAACCCCAATTATCTAATACAGTTCGCGTATATGACATAAAAATTACATAATCGCGTTATTTTTACTGACTAATGCCTCATCTGATTACACAAAATGAAAAGTGCTCTAAGGCCGAGAAGACCAAAATGCTTTATTCAAGACATGAATTTCAAATCACCATAATTAAATACTTAATGTCATTGTAACTGAAAAAAAAAAAAAAAGAAAAAAATAGTTGAGCTTTATTATTTAATTTTTTTTTTTTTTTTTTATTTGCTTCTTCTCATCAATTTCTCAACATCAAACATCAACCCCTCATCTCTGTTAGTTTTTGTTAGATTCTGCCGCCGTCTCAGACGTTAGCAAGAAAGAAAATAAACGGATTATTTTTATTCTGCTCTCTGGACCCTTTTATTGTCGGCTTTTCGTCTATTCTTTTGCTACAGATACCTGTTCTTAAGTATCCCTAATGTCTGCTACGCCCAACTCAACCGCTACCGTTGCCATCGAGGGCATGACTTGCGGTGCATGTGTTGCATCAATCACCACTGGTCTGGAGGAGATTCCTGGTGTAGCTAAGGTTGCCATTTCTCTCGTTACCGAGCGTGGCGCCATTGACTATGACAATTCAATAGTTTCTCCCGAACAACTTCTCGAGCGTATCGACGACTGTGGTTTTGACGCAAAGTTGTTGACTGTTAAGGAAACACCAAACCCCGAAGCAGGACCTTCCAAATCATCTTCGGCCTCTCAAAATATCAATACTGTTGTTGCTGTTGAAGGGATGACCTGCGGAGCTTGTGTTGCTGCAATCACGTCAGCACTTGAAGCCATGCCTGGTGTTAAGAGTGCTGCCGTCTCACTTGTCACCGAACGTGCCTCCGTCGAGCATACCAGTGATGTTTTACCTGATGCTATTTTAGAATGTATTGAAGACTGTGGGTTTGATGCAAAGCTCGTTTCCTCAAGCCTAGCTGTCACCTCTCTTGACCACTCGCCCTCCAACATTCAAAATAGCTACGAAAATGAATCAGAGCTGCGGCTCAAAGTGTATGGCATGACCTGCGCGAGCTGCACCTTGTCTGTCGAAAATGCACTTTTAGCATCGCCGGGTGTTAAAGAGGCGCTGGTTTCACTGGCTCTCGAAGAGGTTGTAATCACCTACGACCCTTCTAAAACTGGTCCTCGCACGCTCGTCGAGACTCTCGAGGCTGTCGGTTTTAATGCAATCCTTGCTACCTCTGCCGACAACTCACTTCAACTGGAATCCCTCTCTCGAGTCAAGTCTATCACAAAGTGTCGCAACGATTTTTTAATATGTCTGGCTTTTGCTATTCCTGTCATTATTATCTCCAAGTTTGTGCCCCACCTTTTTCCTTTTCTTGCATTTCTTAAGAAACCCGTCATCACCGGGCTTTACTGGGACGATGTGGTCAATTTCTTTTTAACATTACCCATTCAATTCGGAGTGGGACACAAGTTTTACACAAGCACGTACAAAGCGCTTTTACACCGCGCGCCTACTATGGACGTGCTTGTTTGCATCTCTACCTCGTGTGCATTCTTTTTTTCTGTACTTTCAATTATCTACTCTGTTTTAATTGCATACCCACGCCACCCGGCAACTCTTTGGGAAACTAGTGCCATGCTAATTACGTTTATTGTGGGGGGCAAATTGCTCGAAAACAAAGCCAAAGGCCAAACCTCTATGGCTTTGTCTCGTCTGATTTCACTTAGTCCTTCCTCGGCAACCATTTATGTTAACCCGGAAAAGTTTCTTGACAATGTTGACTCCAAATCATTTGACGCATCTGCGCTGGAAACAAGAGTTATTTCTACAGATCTTCTTCAGTTTGGTGATATAACTGTTTTGCTTCCCGGCGAAAAAATTCCTGCTGATGGTGTTGTTGTCTCAGGCGAGTCTTATGTCGACGAGTCTCTTATTACAGGAGAATCTATGCCTGTTCCAAAGGCTAGTGGTGAAAACGTCATTTGCGGCTCTATTAATGGTCACGGCCGGATGGACATTAGAGTTTTACAAGCTGGTAACGATACAAAACTTGCACATATTGTTCAGCTCGTGCAAGATGCCCAAACATCTAAAACTCAGGTTCAACGTTATGCAGACTACATTGCTGGCTATTTTGTGCCCTGCGTGATCCTTCTTAGTCTTGTCACCTTTGTTGGGTGGATGGTTCTCTCCCATAGCTTACATCATCCGCCAAAGGTTTTTGCAGGTGAGGAAGGTAAGTTTATGATTTGTCTTCATCTCTGTATATCTGTCATTGTTGTCGCGTGTCCCTGCGCACTTGGTCTTGCTACCCCTACGGCAGTCATGGTTGGAACTGGCGTGGGTGCATCTAATGGCATTCTCATCAAAGGTGGAGCGGTTCTTGAAATGGCGTCTCGCGTTACAACAGTTCTCTTTGATAAAACTGGTACTTTGACAACAGGCAAAATGACACTTGATAATTATCACCGATTGACAGCGCTTGGGCCTTTGACTTTGAAAGCTAGCTCATGGTGGACTTTGCTTGGCGCGATTGAGTCGAACAGTGAACATCCCATTGCTCGCGGTATTGTATCTAAAGCACGCACAGAGTGTGGCTTTTCCGCTGATGACCAGACAGTAGTTTTCTCAGCTACTGTATCTGATTTTAAAGTCCTCGTAGGCAGGGGTGTCACTGGCAATGTATTTCTTCCTGCTGAAAATACTACATATGCTGTTATTGCTGGTAACCGTAAGCTTCTTAACTCTGAGAATATTTTTGTTTCAGAGGAGGATGAACGGAAGACTTCCGTTGCTGGACAGACAATTGTTTTTGTTGCTGTAAACGGCTACTACGCTGGGTATGTCGCACTTTCTGATACCTTACGACCACAGGCACAAACCGCTGTTGATGCGCTTGGTCGTCTTGGCTATGCTGTTGGCATAGTTAGTGGTGATCATCCTTCCGTTGTTGAACGTGTCGCAAATCAACTAGGCGTGCCACGCTCGCGAGCATGGGGCGGTGTTTCTCCCGAAGGAAAGTTGCAGATTATTGAACAGTTACAAAGTACTGATCCTGAGCTTGTTGGTGGGGACCTTCGTCTTGATGGTGTTCGTGGTGGAAAACCCGAGGTTGTTGCTTTTATTGGCGATGGTATTAACGATTCACCTGCACTTGCCCAAGCTGCTCTTGGTATTTCTATTGCTGGTGCTACTGATTCGGCAATGGAAGCTGCTGACATTGTGCTTATCAAGGAAGATCCTTTACTTGATGTGCCTGCTTCATTTCATCTTTCGCGGACCACCTTCCGCCGAATCAAGATAAATCTCTGTTGGGCTTTTATCTACAATCTCTTTATGATTCCGTTTGCTATGGGTATATTTCTGCCTATGGGAGTGATGCTGCACCCTGTTGTAGCTGGCGCATCCATGGCATTTAGTAGTGTGAGTGTTGTGGTATCCAGTCTACTACTACAGCTCTGGCGTTGCCCAGAGTGGATCCGGCCTGTTTCGCGGGCGGCACTTGATGATTCCAATGATGTCGAAGAGACAAGTAGCCATGGTCATAGCCGGTTTGGGTTTATTTCACGACTGTTTAGGCGCTCTCGTGAGCCATCATACGAACTGCTGTCATCACACAACTAATAATCATCATTTTTTTTTAGAAAAAAAGTTTCCAATTCTTTCTTTTTAGTTTTAATATCATCATTTATCTAATTTCAAATATGCTTATAAAAGTTGCAAAAAAATTTTTTTTTTACTGTGTCTATAATCGTTTTTTTTTTGTTTTTCTTCTTCTTCTATTCTTTTGTACAGTATTTATGTGAAAGTTCCCTTTTTTATTATTTCTTTTGGTTTCCCCATTAGGGCAAAAAGTAAACAATAACGATGTTAGCCTAACCCTGATCTGATTGCCGTTTTTTTTTTCTTCTGTCGTGCGATCAAGATTCTTGTGAAAAGAAGAAACAATGATATATCATTTCAAACAATACGGAAGCCTGGTATATTTATGATATATATATATATATATATTTAGCATTTTACTTTTAAATACACATATGTTATTTAAATATATCAAATGTACTGAAGGTGAAATATTACTATTTTTTTTTTTCAGGGTTAACAATAGTATATATTTTATCTCGAATAGAATGTTTTTTTTTAGACCTTCGAGGGGGTCAAAAGTTTCTAAATATTTATTTATTTTTAATAGGGGCATCACAGGCCTTTAACACACTCTCATATATTTCACTCACACTCTTTAAAGTAAATAAACAAAATTTAGAAAAAAAAAAAAGAGAAATAGGCATGGAAATACTTAAAAAAAAAATTAGAAGACTTTCTTATAGGAATTGAATCAGTAGCTTTTTTAGTTTTTTTTTTTTTTTTTGTCAACGGCTTTCTAATTTCCCTTTTAGAGCCCAACAATGTCTCACATGGCTACTAACTCTAGTACAGCAGGTTCAGTGAAACTGAAAGTATGTCGTGTTATCGGCACATCGGCAACATCGACAGCCAATTTTGTGTGTGCGGGTGGCCAGGCAGCATATATATCAGGCGCTGGCGTTGTGTTGCATTCACTTCCAGATGAATGCGGCAATGATGACAACACAGAGCAAGATGAGTTGTCGCCGACAATTACTGCTTGTATGCCGACTGAATCAGAAAGTAGTCGAAGCACTAGCAATCAAAGCAACATCACTATGAGCGTTAGCAGCAGTGCCAATGACTTTGAAGAAAGATTTTTTTGCACCGTCTCTCCGGATTCTTTGGCATCTACGGCGGGAACTGCAATTGCAACGGGGCTAAGGGCATCCACTCAAACTGGAGTTTTATCGTCAAAAAGGGACAGGTTTGGTTTCTTGATAGGAGTTTCTGGAAAGGTCGTTCGGACCTCGTTTGACAACTCACTGGGGTTATTTTCCGGCATCAGCACTGGCAGTGCACAGAGCTTTATCAAAGGTATTGCCAATTCTCCCAACGGCTTGAAAAATAAAAACAACAGTAAGTTAAACAGTGGAGTTAATATGGTTCCGTCATTTCCATCCGAAGATGGTGCCCGCAAAGACCGCGTGATATCACCAGCGTGCGTCGCACTTTCATCTTGTCAACAACTTTTAGCAGTGGGTCAGTCTGGCTACCAGCCGCGAATATTTTTATATTCTACTGCTTCTGATGCTTCTACCCAGGAACCGCTGGCCATGCTCGGAGCTCATGACATTGGCATCCAAAATCTGGCATTCTCGCCTTGCGACCGCTTTCTTGCATCTCTAGGCGTTGCTGCCAATGGATTTTTGCACGTCTGGGATCTTGGTGCGCTCCGCGACACTGGTAGTGTTCAGTTGTTGGCATCCAATCGGTGTATCTCGGACGTAAATGATATGAAATGGGCCGGCAATAAACTTTATACTGTCGGGAAGAGACATGTTCGTGCGTGGAAACTTAAAAACTACCATTTCAATCAAGCCGGTGCAAATGATGACAGAAACAGGAACAAAATCCATTATAGCAAGTTAGATGTTGCAGAAGACGACGGTGTACTTGTGGGCCGCAATCTTGTACTAGGAGAGTTTTCAAGTTGTAACTTTGTAGCTCTAACAAGAGTGCGATCTGACTTATTAGTAATAGCAACAGACCAGGGTGACCTTGCGACAATTCACGACCTGCCCCTTGGTAGCAAAAATGACGGGTTTAAAATAGAGTTCATGCCTCGCCTAAATGTAGGGTTTGCCATAACTTCAATGAACATTGATTTTAAAGATGAAATTTTGTGGACGTTTGGACCGACGCAAAAACATCTCAGGTAAGTGCAAAATAATAAGTTGTTGGTCTCACAATTTTTGAGGGAATAGAAAGTATTAACATGCTTTTAAGAGCAATACCTTTAGAGACCTTACTGATAGCAAACTTACTGAAGCACCCTACAGTGCTGCCGATTAAGATAAAACTAGCGTCAAATCACATCACAGCATTTTACATGACAGCCCCACGATGCTTCACTACCCTCAGCGCAGACCGACGTATACAGCAATTCCAACTGACAAAAATCAAGACAAAAAAAGAGCTAATTTCTATAATCCATGGTACAAATGATGTCACAAACTATGAAGATGAATATATACCCACCGCCTGGATCAGCAATCCTGATATAGCAGTAACGACACGCGAGCTAAGAAACGCAATGGAAGATGGCGTTAAGGGAATTAAAGCACTTTCAAACACTTGCGGTGGCTTTTTGACCTGGTCCACAGGCGGAAATATTCGAATATGGAGTGTTGGTTCCGACGGCGGGCCAAGCGCAGAGTGCACGGCGCAGTACCGTGTACCACTTGATGCAAATAGAAGTGACATCATTCAAAACCAACTTAGTGTTGTTGAGCCATTAACTCTATCCAGCGATTTGGACAAGGATACTTATCCTGATGGGCAACTGTCGCTAGTGACGGGCGACAGGTTTGGCATCGTCCAGATTGTAGATATACTTGGTGCCAACGCCGTGGTCGCACAGTCATTTCATGCGCACAGTTCTGAAGTAATTGATATTGCTTGCGCACCGCCTGCTAGCCCTGTAGTAGGGTGTTCGGAGCACCCAAGAGTGTTTGTGACATGCAGCAGAGATAAGACATTGCAAATTTTTGTAAACGACGATGTTGCCACTATGAGTAGTACTAGCAAAGCTTGGCGTTTGTTGCAGACCCTAGTTACACACAAGACTAGCATAGTGCGTGTGCTTGTTGCGGACGTCACTGGTGAGTATATTTTATCATGCGCGAACGATCGTACTGTCGTGATACACCGTGCAATCCGTGCCGATAATGGTGTTGAAATAGTGGCCTATACTTCTGAAAAGATCATCTCGCTCAAGTCGACGCCCCTGGATATGTATCTTGACCGATTCAATGCTAGCTATGAAAACAGTGGTAACCTCCTAGTATCGTGCAACGATAAAAACGTTTATGTTTATCAATTTCCGTCGGGTGAGCTTACACAATTTTACAAAGCAGGAGATTACCGGACTGGATCGCAGGCTCTTCGTAGTGTTTCTATCTTGCGTGTGCCGGTGTCTTCATTTTCTTCTGCAGAGCTTGGCTCTGATAATGAAATTAGCAAAATTTCACAAATTCACCAACAGCAGTACCTTGTCACTGCAGGTTTAGACAAGAGTGTCAGAATATATTTGCATCCAGAAGGTGGCGCACCCGCAGCATGTCAATGGGCCCACTGTGAGAGCATAGCAAAACTGCAGATTGTGAGTAAGCCGCTGGTTGCAGCGCGCCGTAAATTTTCGGTGGCGTGGACTCTTGCAAGCTGTGGCCACGATGGATGTCTTATACTATGGGAGTTGTCTATTTTGCAGTCTGCCTCTCACCGTAGTGAGAATAGCAACGACGAACTGGCAGACGAGCTGGGTGGACTTAAACAAAACAGACTTGCGCGAAAGGTTTTTTCAAAGGCCGATCTCGCGCGGCTTGCACGCTCAAGTCGTAGTGGTGTTATTGCTAATAATAACATAAATAGCATTTCAATTACGTCTGCAGCGGGAAGCCCAACACGGGCACTCGCAGTGGCAAAGCCACGGTTGTTGCGGCACAGTATGTCAGCTCTGAGTCTCGACGGATCTTCTTCGTCATCTGCACCGTCATCGTCTTTAGCAAAATCATCACCTAAAAAAAAGGATAAACTAACAAGTAACAGCAGCGATAACAGTGTGAAGGGCCGACGATCACTTTCGACATCAGCAAAAGCTTTGCATGTGCCAGCACTTATTAAAAGTGACTTGCAAATGTCTTCTACTCTTCCACTGCCATTTCAAAAACCAAAGCAAGAACAACGCGTTACTCAAAAACCTTTATTGTCCGTTAAATCCGCAGTACATCGGGTTCCCGGTAGCAACATTGGCAGCAGCGGTAGCGAAATAAAAGTAACAGCAGTAACGGCGGTCAAGACCGAGAATATGGCTGACAGTCTTGCAGACGGACTTGTAAAGTTCAGGCTTCAGTATCGTGTAGACCCTTGTTTTACTGCCTCTCATGAACAGCCTCCAGGAAAACCGCCGCAAATACCATCAGCTGCACTCGATAAGCTCCGAAAGGAACTACGACAGACGCTTTATCTACTTGAAAAACAGAAATTTTCGTCTAGTTAACTTATTTTTTTTTTATTATTATTATATTTAAATTCAATGGTGGTTTGTACGATTGTACTGTATATAGAATCCAAGCTCGTGAAATTGTGGGTTTTAAAATCAATTTTTTTCTGCATCTTTATTTTGATTTTTTTTGATAGCTGTGCTTCCCTTAAATATCCTGTTTTAAGATAATATTTATGTTCCTGTTCCCAGGTCAGATGTGGTAACTTGTTATGATTGCAGTATTAATACGTAGTGTATACTTGTGCCATGGGAACAATTGAATGAAAAATGGCTGACAAAAATATTTTCTGACGTTGTTTTTTTAAACGATGTCCGTAAGAACTTTACAAGCTTTTATATTTTCTTTTTTTCTTTGTACGCTTTAATTTCTTAGGGGCGCTATATAGAAAACCCATTTCAACGTGATATAAAATTCAACATGTACCGGTTTTTGTTATTTACAAATTTTTTTTTTTTTTTTTTTTAGAAAATCATGTTGCTGAAAGCTAATAAGGCTTGATGACGGAAGTCTCGGCGAGTGAAAACTTAGAAAAAAAAATGTTTTGCCTTCACTCGTGGCATCATTTTTAGCCACGCTTAATAGACTTCTGATTCCATGCGGTGGGTTGAAAGCCCTCAGACGGGTTGTGACGCTCAATGGGCTTAGGCGGAACCGCATGCTTGTCCACCTTTTGAGATTCCACTTGTTTATGTTGATTGTCGCCCAGCTTTTGTTGTCCTGCAGTCTTCGCGGTATTGTCGACTTTCATACCCAGCGCACGACCCATGGCACCAATTCCAGAAACACTGGAAGCATAGCCAGCACTCTTATCTACCAATGGCACCGATCGCCAGCGCGCCTCCGCCTCTCTTACTCTCTGTTTGATCTGCATCTGGCGGACCTGATCGTTGTATAGCTCTTCAAGAGTAGGATAATGTGGCCGTGCGTACCGTAGCCACTGTAACCACTGTGGTGGCGCTTCGTAGTCAACCCAATTCAGCTTCGTGTCGCGGTACTCTACGATCCGCCGCGCACGCTCTGGGTTATTGGGGTTAAAGAACTCCCAGTACGTGTTGCCGTCGAGGTCGTATCCCACAAAGAACTTTTTGCGAAACGGCACGTTGCGAAGTGACCGCCACTGGAGATATGCCTGTCGAAAAGGGGTAACCTTGCCTTTGAGATGATCCATGTTTAATTATCAATGTAGTTTTTATATAACTGTGGACAGTGATATATATAAAAGATTTGGATTCCTTTTTTTTTTTTGACAGAAGTCTTGAGAAGAGACGCATAAAAATTTGAAGACAATATTGAAAAAAAAACAAAAAAACACAGGGTTTGGGCACAGAGTATAGCCATTAAAAATTTGATACTTGTGAACCGGCACCGGAGCCAACTCGCGGTGCTGCTTAACTAAACCCAATATCACTTACTCAATATGAAATATATAAAAAAACTAAATTATTAAAACAAAATTAACTCTGAAACTAAATATCAAAAAAAAAAATAATAAAGATTTGCGCAATTGAAAACACAATGTGTCTAGCGGCGTTTTAGACTCAGATTCTCAACTTCGGTCTCCAACTGACGAATGGCAGCATGCGTAGTTTCAAGATCCTTATTAAGACGGTCACGTTCAGAAATAAGATTCTGTTCCCACTGTCGGAAGCGTTGCTCTTCTACACGCACCTGTTCCGTAAACATTTTGCGCAAATTGTCCTCATCTTCCTTGAACTTAGGATTGTCAAACTTGCGTGTACGGGCCTCACCAAATTTGCGAGTCTCCATCTGCTTTGCACGGTAGTTTTCATAATGCATATCCTCAGTAGATTGAATAAGGTCAAGCATGTGTGAGCGAATCAGTAGCAGACGCAATTTTTTGAAGTCACAGTGGTCTTCATTCTCAACCTCCGCAACACCCCAAAGATATTGACGGCCTTTAACGATGCGACCTTCAGCGTTTTCCACGTCATTTTCAGAGCCAATTACACTAAAAGGCATAGCCTCAATCAATGACCGGATCTGTTCAGCTTCCGCCGGCGTCGTGCCCTTGGTACTCTGGGGATCTAGCGGATCCTGCTCGTCAATTATGGGCTTGTAGATTTCGATACCTTGAGCTTCGAGTACCTGGCGAATACGGTGCTTAAAATCTGATATCTCTTGTGGCGAAAGTGTGTCAGCCTTGGCAATGATGGGAATGAGATTGACGCGTGTAGAAAGTTGCTTCATTGCTTCAATGTCAATGGGTTTAAGTGAGTGACCAGTAGGTCGAATAAAGTAAAGACATGCGTGTACACGCATGTCATGAATGCTGCGGCGGTTGGGCTGCTGCTCCTGTCGAAGATACGACTCGTGCTGATCGTCAATAAACTCAACTATAGGCTGCCATGACTCCTTATTGTTGATATTATCCCCAAATCTAGGAGTGTCGATAATGTTAAGACGGACTTTGAACCCCTTCTCTTCAAGCTCGGCTTTGGTGATACCTATCTCGACGGTCTTACGAATAGACCCGGCATGTCGAACAGAGTTGTCAGTATAGGATTTGACAGTTGTGGAAAAGAGAGAGTTGATAAAAGTGGTCTTGCCAAGTCCGGACTCGCCGGCGAGCATAATAGTAAACGTGGCGCCGCGTTTAGCAACAATTTTGTATCTTTACGGTGGTTAACAGAGATAAACTGAGACATGAAACAGGATTGGAATGTGCATACCTTTGATTGGGGAGGTTGAGAACGCCAATTTTGGCGTCGAAAGCGTCTGGCTCAGGAACAGGAAGAGCTGTGACAGACATGGTTCAAAAAGAAAGTAAAAACAAAAAACAAGCTAAGTGATCTAAAAATCTAGAGACAACAAAATAGCTTTTGAAGAAAGAAGAAGAGGGAGAAAAAGGAAAGGAGTTTTAGGAAGGAAAAGAACGTGAGATGAAGATTTGAAAAGGAGAAAAAAGGGGATTGCAAACCCACTCAAACTTGGCTGTTTCTGTCAAGTCTACGTGTGAAACATTTTTCAAAAAAAAAAAAAAAAAAAGGGTTTTCATAATTTATGAAACATTAGACAGTATATTATTATACGTAGTAACTCCAAAACCTGTGAATAGCATGGCACTTGATAGATTATTTACTTGTAAGACAAAGAACATATAAAATGCTATTCAAAATGGTAGCCTCAATCGCACCAAGGGCTTAGGTCCGCACAGTAGGTTCCTCACGGCCAATAAACTTCTGTAACTTCAAAAACTTGACAGTGCTGGCAATACTATCCTTCAAAAACTCCTGAGCGTCCTGGCTATATGTAGCAGGATCATTGCTGTGCTTCTCAATATACAGACGGATAGTCGCGCCTGAAGAGCCTGTGCCTGAAAGGCGAACCACAATGCGAGAGCCGTCAGAAAATTTGACGTAGAGGCCTTGGTGGTCTGACACAGAACCGTCCAGATCAGTGTAACTAAAGTCATCAGCTTCAACAACAGTAACGCTACCGACCTGTGATCCGACGAAAGCATCGTGATTTTCAATGACTTGCGCATTTAGAGCCGCAATGACCTTGGCCGCATCGTCTGAAGAAACATTCTCGTAGTCGTAGCGAGTAAAAAATGTGCGACCGTAGGTATTCCAAAAGTCTTGCTGAATGGCCGCAATAGATGCTTTAGAAGGGTCTTCTTTACCAACGCCGGCAATAATATTTAGCCATGCGACAATGGCCCACAAACCATCCTTCTCGCGAATATGGTTTGAGCCGGTACCGAAAGACTCCTCGCCACAGATAGATAGTTTATTAGAGTCAAAAAGAGCGCAGAAAAACTTCCAGCCAGTAGGAACCTCGTAGATGTTAAGACCCTGGGCCTTGGCCACGTGGTCAAGGGCACCGGATGTGGGCATTGAGCGAGCGAGGCCGTAAACGCCATTCTTCTTAAAGTATGGAATCTTATCTGCATGATGGGCAATGATTGCAACTGAGTCGCCTGGAGAAACAAACGTGTTGGCACCATAAATCATGTTGCGGTCACCGTCACCGTCACTAGCTGCTCCAAATGGAATCGCATTCTTGTCAACAGCTTCAACAAGCGTGTGGGCATACGTGAGATTAGGATCAGGGTGGAGACCACCAAAGTCTGGCAGCGGCTTGGAGTTTTGAACAGACGACTCTGGAAGGCTTAGTTCTTCAAGAAAAATGGCACGTCCGTAAGGACCGGTAACACCGTTAAGAGAGTCAAAAAGAATCTTAAAATTTGGGTTCTGCGTGATGAACTCACGAATCAGGTCAAAATCGAAAATCTCCTTGAGAAACTCAACATAATCCTTAGTGGAGTCAATAATTTCAATCTCAAGCGGGCCGTAAGTCTTGGTACCAATGGTTGAAAGATCGACGCGCTCGACTGCGTCATCAATCTTGTACTCAGAGATATGCGTCGAATATTCATAGATTTTGTTAGTGACGCTCTCAGGTGCGGGGCCACCATTGGCAAGATTGTATTTAATGCCGAAATCGTTCTCAGGACCGCCAGGGTTGTGCGATGCAGTGAGGATAATGCCGCCGGTAGCTTTGTACTTGCGAATGACATGGGATGCGGCGGGTGTGGACAGGATGCCGTTCTGGCCGACAATGAGTTTCTTAACACCATTGGCAGCCGAAATACGCGCAATAACCTGGACGGCCTCATCGTTGTAAAAGCGGCCGTCACCACCAATAACGAGAGTGGCGCCCTCGGCGCCCTCGGGGATTGACGAAATAACGGACTGAACAAAGTTTTCGGTGTAATGCGGCTCCTGGAACACAACAACCTTCTTACGAAGGCCAGAAGTGCCAGGCTTCTGGCCGGCAATAGGGATAGTATTGACAGTCTGGATGGTCATTTCAGGGGTCAATTGCTGAATGTGTAGTTGTGAATTGATGTGTGGTAGTGAACACTGGAGAAGAGGGGGTAAGAGGGAGGTGAAAGAGAATAAGAACTCCAACTCGTGATGGCTTTTTATAGTCGAGGCGGTGACACACACACACAGGGGCAACCCAAAACAGCAGCCACAAGTCTGACTTTTTTGCGGCAAATACCTGACCGGGTGCGGTTGTGATGACCGCAGGAATTCTAGAGTTCTGTGCCGCACGATTCAGCCCGAAAATGCCATCAGCACCTGGATTTTTTAAAAGCTTTTTTGGTGAATTGGAATTGCTGAGCTGTCCTACGCTTTGGTGAATTTTGAAAACACACACAAAAAAAACAAAAACAAAAAAAAGATCACATTGTCTATAAAAAGGCAAAGGCATTGTCTCCTTTTCTTCTCCCTTGTTCCTTTTCTAATCCTCTCCCGGCACTCGCTCCGTCGTCATTGCCCGCCCTCACTAGTTAATACTCTTTTTTTTGTTTTTGTTATGTCAGATTCTACAATCATTCAGCTTAACAAGTTGCTCGCTCTGTTACCCGACATTATTAAGGATGTTGAGTACTCTGAACTCTACGGCTACAACCTGAACACACTGCCCGACACGCCCACTGGCACTGTAATTCGTGACCGTCTGCTCACCAAGTTTTTGGTCGCCAACAAGTTTGTCATTTCTGAGGCTGCAAGCCAATTGAAGAAGACACTCGCGTGGCGTCGTGATTTCAACCCGCTTTCTGCCGCGTTCTCTGAGACGCATGACCCGGAATTTGAGCAACTCAGTGTAACTACCAGTGTTCCTATCCCCCAGGCACATGTAGCGCCTATTAAAACGGCATCTTCTGTTGTGACAAAGACTGCAACGACTTCTGATGTTACGGCTGATGTAGACGCAGCGAAGAAGAAATCGAACGAGTTGGAAGTCCCAGCTGCTGCGCCTGCTGTTGAGGAACACATCTCAACTGTTTCAGAAGAGGCTACTAAGCCTGTCGCAGAAGCTGAAGAGACTGCAGAGGCTAGTACTGAACCTATCGCTGAGATCACTGAGGCTAATGCTGAGCCTGTTGCTGAGTCCACTGAGGCTGTTTCCGACCTTAACGAGACTACTGAGGCGATCGAGACCAACGACAACACAACCACTGCTGAGGCTCTTGTTAACGAAAATTCTGAGTCTGCACCTCAGCTCATCATGACATGGAACCTTTATGGCGCTGTCAAAAATCGGAAACAATTATTTTCAGATCTTGAAGGCTTTCTGAGATGGCGTGTTGGTATCATGGAGCGCTCAATCGCACTACTTGACTTTTCTTCCATTGAGACATCATATATTGTGCAGCTTCATGACTACCATAACGTGTCGTTCATTTTCTTAGATTCTCCTACTAAAGCTGCATCTAAGGCTACAATTGAACTGTTTCAGAACTACTATCCTGAGTTTCTGAATGTCAAGTATTTTGTTAACATTCCCATCGTTATGAGCTGGTTGTATTCCTTTGTGAAGCTACTGGTTTCTAAGGAGACATCTGATAAATTCCGTGTTATTGCCAACGGTGCTGATTTGGCTGCCACAGCTGGCAACTGGGTGCCCAAGAAGTATGGTGGTATTGCAGACGGGTTCGATGAAATTGCGGTTAAACAGATTGAGCCTATAGATGCAACTCTAATTGATGCCCCCCGGCCTGAGAAGAAGGTTAAACCCGCCACCAAGACCGATTCAACTACCGAGGCCGTTGAGACTGCAGAAGCTTCAGAGCCTACAGAGGCCTCAAAGGCCGTAGAAATCGCAGAGGATTCAAAGCCTGCAGATGATGCTAAGTCTACTAATGCTGATGAATCTGCTTCTAAGGCTAACATTGCAGAGGATTCTGAGACCGCTCTTAAAACCGATATTCCTGAGGTTACTGATGCTAAGGCTGAACCTAAAGTGGCTACTGTCAGTTCTACGAATGAACCTACTACGACAACTACGGCTGTTTCTGCTACAGTGCCTGATTCGCCCACTGAAACAACTGCTGCCAAGGTCGCTGAACACAAGACTGCAGAACCTGCTGTTGTCTCTGAACCTCCCACGGATACTGTCGTAACCACCGCGGCCGATGCGAACGGCATCAACATTGAAGCAGCTGCACCTCCTGCGCCAATACCTGGAAATGATACGCTGGACGATACTGCCGCCAAACCCACTGCGGCTTAAGTGATATTCCAGCCGTTCCAGTTACTCGTGTTCACGACCCAAAAAACAAACAAACAAACAAACAAAAAAAAAAAACTGCAGGCGTTCCTGTTAACCCCCTGCGGCTCGATGTCTCAGGCGTTTTCTACTTGATTTTGTTTAATTTTTCTTTTTTTCCCCTTTTTTTTTTGTACTTGGAAGTCCTCTCTCCTTTTTCTTTTCGTTTCTAATAATAATAATAGTTGCTTACCGTACTTTGTATGATTACTATATAACCCAACTTCTAATGTATGTTCTTAATAATTGGTAATCCTTTCTTTTTTTATTGTGCAAAACAAAGTAAAGCTCAAGGGGAAAAAAGTTGGAACTTGTAAAAAAATAAATAAAAAAAGTGTAATACTTTCTTATCAGGATTTTACACGGCAGATGACAAGGGGGCCAAAAAGCAAAAAAAAAAAAAAAAAAGTGATTATAGACTCGCAGGCAGCAGAGATTACTACCTTTCCTTAAACAAGAATGTTCAGATCCCAGTTAGACGCCGCCACGCCGCTATACGCACCATGTACGACTACAGGCCCCGCACCATCAGGGACAACAACAATCAGACCGTCGACACACCAGCGTTGTGGGCCTTGACCGGGTGCAGCGGTAATTATGCCTGCGATACCGTCCTCACCACCACCACCACTACTACTACTACTACCAGAAATGGCTGGATTGACATTTAGATAGTCAACGTTGGGGTCTTTAACGTGTGCGCCATGCTGACGCGGCAGGGTCACAAGCCGTGTCAATTCGGCATTGTTTTCGTTGTTGGGGAGCTCGAATGGAATTCTGACAAAATAAAGATCAGGTCTGCCGTTGCTGTCAATGTGGCCGTAACGCGTTGATGGTGAAATGGAATAACCTTGCTCGACTTGTGAGACAAGAACAAACAGTAAGTAAGAGTGAGTACTATTGTCACTGGCCAGCTTGATATTGCTACTACTGCTATTAGTTAAACTGTCTGAAGATGGGAAAAGCTTGATATCACCACGGTAACACTGCTCCCGGCTTAAATTTGACACCGCAGCCTTGTAGAAACGCGTTACCCCAAGGTTTCGATATTCGGGTAAATCCGAATCTGCGACCAAGGCTGCATGAAGCGCCCACGACACCACCACAACGGCGTGCAACTGCAAAGGATCAGCCAACGGAATGGGTGCATTTGCGAGGTAACTGCCAGAAGGAAACTCAACTCGGACAGTTGGCAGTGGCACAAAAGTGCCTTGTACTGTGGAACCAGATACCTTGCTGGTATCCTTGGTTTGAATTGCATCACTGCTACTAAACAATGCCGCTATAGTTTTGGCAATTGGACTTTCATTTCCACCAATAGAAGACACCGAAATTGCATTACCAGAGCCAGTTGGCACCAGAACAAAGTCAATTCGACCATACCTGGCGCTGTTATTGTTATCAGATATTAGTAGTGTATTCACAAACTCGCTGAGAGATGTGTCACCGCCAAAAATTACAATTAGATAATTTTGACCGGCTACAAGACCTTCCTGTGCTGTTTTTGTGATAGTACTTGCGTCCTGGGTAGGAACATAATCGTGTGTAATACCAAGTCCCTCAAGCAAGGGCCGCAACACGCGCTCATAAACCAGAGTTGACTGGCTTTCCCCCGAGTTTGTTGAGTTCAAGACAAGTAAACGGCGGTTGTTAAGAAACTCAGTTGCAACTGAAGACGTGGTACTGGAAAAGTATTTCTCGAGATGAGCTTTAGAAGCGGAGGATAGCACTGTTCTACGCAGTGTGGGCTCAATGGTTTCCCCGATTTTGCTTTTAGGTTTTTGGACGTAAACATACTCTACATGTTCACCAGTTTTATCTAAACCACGATACAAAACTGTTTCTTCTGTCATAGTGAAATATATATGATTTGTATAGATAGTCTATTTTGTAGTTTATAATATAGAAAAGAGAGAAAGAGAAGGAGAAAAAAAAGCAAACAAACAAACAAACAAAAAAAAAAAAAAAATAGCGACATCGATATCAGGTTCGGAGGGAAGACACGTACTATATATAAAATATACTTATAGAACTACTATGATACATGCGTAATACATCAATACTCATATCATTCATCCAATTGCCCTTATTTCTTCCCAGTTATCTCCCTCTTAAGCTCTATATCTCAGTCATACAGCAGCCTTTAGTTTGTCTTTTGGTTTAAAAAACAAACAAACAAAAAAAAAAACGAAGAAATCAAGACATAAAATTTGTGACATAACTAATTTATATAAATGAAAAGCCCACGTCGCCAGCGCGCGCGTAGGCCGATGCAGAAGCGCAATCTGGAGGCTTGGGGGGTCTCGCACCACCGTTGCTGCCAGAAAATGCAACATCTACACCATCTCTACTGCTGTTGTGTACTAGAGCAGGTAGCACACTACCCATGTGGCCGGTCAGTGTATCAACGCCAGGAAGCACAAGAGGTCCTTGTGGAATGCCTTCAAAGTGCTTGTTTTTTTGAAAATAGTAAAAAGGTGGCGGATGGGCTGAAACTAGCGGTGGCGGTAGCACGGAGTCTCCATTTATCATGGTGAACTGAGAGCTGTAGCTCAATCGGTTCAACTGTTGATGTAACTGAGGTTGGTACTGGTGTTGCGGTAACGACGGCTTCAGATAGTGATAATCCTGCTGATGAATAACAGGTGACAATGCCACCTTTTTTAGATTGGGACCGTCGAGATGGTCCTTTCGGTTTAACCGCTTATTTGTATGTAGCTCTATGGGGTCAAACGTGTTAGTGATTGTGAACTGTTGTTGCTGTTGCTGCTGGTGCTGCTGCACTGTAGAGTGAATATTAAGCCAGACCTTGAGTCGCGACTGCCAGAGCGCCCAATCTTCAGGGTCAACATTGAGATTGTAGTCCATGTTTCCCAGAAACTCAATTTCCATCGCAGTGATTTCTTTCAGTGGCAAGTGCGTCACTTCTGCCCATGTCTTGTTAGTAAAAGTATTATCGTCTAAAAACTTGTTGGCTAGCATTAGCGCAATTGAAAAAACGCGATACTCGGAGTTGGCGTTGCCTACGATCGGCCGTACCGACAAGCGTTTAAGCCGCAAAATGTAGTATAGCGCCAGAGACACTGCCGTAGCGGGAAGTTGAGTATACTTGATAACATTCATAATAAACTGCTTGAAAGAAGCACTCGGAATGGTCAGCTTGGAAAAGTCTAGATTTGTGATCTGTGCCGTCTGCTTGGAATTTTTAGCTGCAAAGTCGACGTTCTTGCCATATTGGAACGCGGTTTCGAGTATATTAGAGTTATTGAACCAAAACAGACACACCATATTAGAAATATTAGTATAGTAATTAGAGTTGTTGCTGATCGGTCGATTTATGCGCTTGGTAGGCCGTCGCGGATGTTTAACAGGCGGCGCTGCTGTGGCCGTATGGTTTGACGCGGTTGGATCGTTAAATTGAATGTGAGTTATAGTCGTGTTGTTGGCAGTGTGACCAAACTGCTGTGTATCAAAGTCATTGGCAAGGTTTCGAAATGTTGGATACGCATCTGCCGCAGGCGAGGGAGTGATTGTAGAATAAGAGCTGCTCGGCGTGGCTTCCACGGACGAAGAAGATGAAGAAGACGAATTTACAGTAAGAATAGATGACGAACTAGAGTTATGCAGATTGTGCGATGGATGAAAAGACAGTTTTGGCGAGTTGGTAAGAATAGAACTGATAGAAAAGTTAGACTTACGATGCCGCTTTGATGTGCGTGAAAAGAAGGAGGAGGATGAAGATGAAGACGAGGTTGAGATGGCAGAAGACGGTCGTGAAGATGAAAGACACGACGAGTTTACCGACGAAAACGATATATTGATGTTATACTGAGTTCTATCTTCGTAGTCATCTTCGCTTGAACCAAAAAAGTGTTTCTGATGCATAGTATTTGTCAACATTGAAAGCCATGACACAAAGGGCGATTCTTAACTGGTGATATGTGATAGATAGAGCAAGAGGGGTGGTGTAGTAGGGCTGCCGGACACTTTTCACACAAATCTACACAAAACTGTCACAAGTACGGACTAAAAGCTAAGAATTTAGCAAAAGGCAAAAAAGACAGAAACAAAAAAACTTCAAAAGCACAAAAAAAAGCAGCAACAGTCAGTGTTGATAATAAGCAGGGTGTTACTAAACAGCAGACGGTGTTGACAGGAGTTTGAACAGGACAGACCTGTTGGACGAAGGAGCAAAAAAAGACAGATAAATCTGAAAAGGAGAAAACGGCCTAAATGAGAAAACGTTCTATTTTAGGCAACTTTAGCAGCTGTCTGCGGTCGCTGCCAGCAGCAGAAATTTACTGGGGGGTCAGCTTACATAAAGAAAAAAGAGAGAGAAAGAAAAAACGAGAGCCTTGCTTTTGTGGATTTATATGTGCATTAATAAGGTTCACGCTACTGTTGCAGCTAAAAAGTACTTATAAGGTACGCATTTGTTATGTGACAGCGTTACTTTTTTTTTTATTTTTTCATTTTTTTTATAAAAACCAAAAAATAAAAACACACACCTTGTATTAGCTATTTACCGACTCTAACCTATTTAAGAAACCTTCCTATTAGAGACCCACTTTTGTTTTAAGAAAGTTCAAAATATCTTCAATTTCTTGTCCAGTAGTAGAGTGTCCAAGTCGGGCATATTGACGGAACTCATAGTCCTGAAGCCCGATCTTTTCCTTAAAAAAAGAGTATGTATCTTTAGCGTATTGAAATGTGATCATTGTGTCAGCAGTACCATGACACTGGAGAACAGGGACATTTAGGTTTGTTTCCTGGCGGTTTTTCAAAACATCGTCCAGGATCGGGCAAAAGCCGCTCATAGCGACAAAGCCTCCTAGGCGCACATCTTTGTCAATAGCTGCGCTTGCAAGCGTCAGCGCACCCCCCTGGGAAAAGCCACCAAGAACAAGCCTGCCAGCATTAACCTTCGTTGCTTCTTCCACAAGCAGCAGTTCGACTTCCCGAACAGACTTAAGGAAACCCTCAACGTCTTTTTTGGCATTGTTCTGACCCGTCTGGTAAATATTAAACCAACTAGGTACTTTCTGGTTATTAAAAGCAGTGATGGAAATCACAGGTGCATGGGGCAAAATAAATTTCATGCCTGGGAATTGGCGTTGAACAAGTTTAGCGAAACTAACCCAACCATTTCCAGTGTCGCCTAATCCGTGCAGAATTACAAACGTGGAAGTGTGTGGGCCGATGGGATCAATTGTAATGTACTTGAGTGAAGTTTTGGGAATAGACATAGTGCTTTTTTTTACAGTAGAGTCGATAGGGGTGATGACAGGTGCAGTAGTGGTGATACTTGCAGAGGTCTTATTAGTGCTAGAGGAAGTACCGGTGTAGAACTTGAAAACGACGAATACTGCAAGCAAAAATAAAAAAATTCTTTTTGAAAACATTTGCGGATTTAGTCGCAATACTGGACAAACCAGAAAATTTATACTTTAGGTAATTGTTCAAAAGAACATGGATATTTCAAATCATGACAAATTAGAGTATGGTTGATTTGCCGAGGAAGAGTACCCTGAAGTGAGAAACTGGGAACAAGAAGAATAAAGATTTCAAAAAGTGTGTCAGCTTAAAACAACTAAATGTTACAGTCAATAAGCTATACTCTATTTTTTTTTTTTTTTGTATGGAAAACTAAAAAAAAGAAAAAAAGCAAAAATTTTGTAAATTAATAGTCACGGGATTTACATGTAAGACATAGTACATGGTACATAACTTAACATAATTTTTTTGCATGATAAAACAAGACAGCCCTATTTTAGGGCTACTTTTGAAAGGTGACTGCTACAATCTTTCTTATTACGGATATTACATAATTTAAACCCTTGCCTTGATTTTCACATTTTTTTTCCTTTTCATTTTTTCCTCTCTCTTTGAAAAAAAAGAACCTACTATAGACTCTTCTTGAGACAGCCTTCGAACAAATCGACAAATTTAATCAACCATGGGTAAGTTCACTATCATCTTGCTATCCTTGTGTTTTTGCCTTCGCTTCAAAGTAAAGATCTTTAAGATTACTATTATTGTACTATAACATGTTTTATTTGCAACCCGCCGAATCTACTTTGACGATAAATTAGTTTTTGCGATTTTCATGAAAAAGGAAAGACGACTTAGAAATTTTCGCCAAAATTATGTAGCACATGGTAGAGGATGGGAAATTTTTTTTTTTCCATCTTGATAAGATATCGAAAACGTACAAATAATTTCCATAATATCTATTTTGAAGCGAACTACGGAATACAAACCTTCGATATATATACACATTTTCGTTTTGCTGTTGTAATTGATAACTAACCATCTTATAGGTCGTGTTATTCGCAATCAGAGAAAGGGTGCTGGCTCTATCTTCACCTCTCATACCCGTTTGAGAAAGGGAGCTGCCAAGCTCAGAAACCTCGATTACGCTGAGCGTCACGGTTACATTCGCGGTGTCGTTAAGCAGATCGTCCACGACCCCGGTCGTGGTGCTCCCCTCGCCAAGGTTGTCTTCCGTGATCCTTACAAGTACAAGCAGCGTGAGGAGACCTTCATTGCTAACGAGGGTCTTTACACTGGTCAGTTTATCTACGCCGGTAAGAAGGCCTCTTTGAACGTTGGTAACATTCTGCCTCTTGGTTCCGTTCCCGAGGGTACCATTCTCTCCAACGTTGAGGAAAAGCCTGGTGACAGAGGTGCTCTTGGTAGAACCTCTGGTAACTACGTTATCGTCATTGGCCACAACCCCGATGAGGGCAAGACCCGTTTGAAGCTCCCCTCCGGTGCCAAGAAGGTCGTTTCTTCTAACGCCCGTGGTGTCATTGGTGTCGTTGCCGGTGGTGGTCGTATCGATAAGCCTTTGCTTAAGGCTGGTCGTGCTTTCCACAAGTACAAGGTCAAGAGAAACTCGTGGCCCAAGACTCGTGGTGTTGCCATGAACCCCGTCGACCATCCCCATGGTGGTGGTAACCACCAGCACATTGGTAAGGCCTCTACCATTTCCAGAGGCGCTGTTTCTGGTCAGAAGGCTGGTCTCATTGCTGCCAGAAGAACTGGTCTGCTCAGAGGTACCCAGAAGACTAAGGATTAAGTTAGTTAATGTATGTTTTGTTATTAAAGAAAATTTAATTTTTTTGAGGAATATTCAATTATATATCATGCTGTCGAATAGATTTATGTTGTCGTAGCTGGTCATTGTAGTGGTTCATTTTTTTTATTTTTTTTTTCATTTTCCCATGTTTTTCCTTTTGAACAGAGAACATATCTATCAGATCTGAACAGATCGTTGAGATTTGAGGTGAAAAAACTCAAGAAGTGAGCTAATATTATCTGTCATCTGCGACAGCGTTAACAATATCAGGCACATGTAAAAAGATGCCAAGATCAAGAACGGTGCACCTGGCCATTTATCACTTAACCAACCGCCTAGCTTTGATAACAACAAAATTCCGATGCCGCCGCAAAGTGAGTACACTCCGGCAATAGCACCGGATGCGTCGCGCTTGCGGTCTGTGCACAACGACATTGAGCTGATTATAGTGCCTATCTGTGCCACGCCCATAAGCCCACCGTAGATATATACATTTGCAGAGTCAACGGGTTTTTCCAAAAAGCCAAAGCCCAAAAAGCCAATAAAGCCAATTACACCGGAGACGAGAAGCGTCATTTTTCGGCCAAACTGATTTACAAACACCCCCCACACAGGCGCAAATACCAGCGACGCAGTTTGAGAGATACCAGTTACAATAACAGAAATTAAGTAAGCTTTAGGACATGAGTACTTTAGTTCTGATTGCGGGTCGTGGATATTGCCCACACAGTTTCCTTCGCGATGGAAATATACGTTAATGATAAGCGGAATAAACATGACAGTGGCCACAGTTGTAGACCGCGCGACGAAGCCTCCCACGTACGCCAGCGCAATGTTTGGCTCATTTAAGGCAATTATAAAGCCATTCTTAAGCAGTGTAAAATAGCTGTGTTCCACTTGCTCAATTGAAATATCCAGTGCAGCTCTATCAAACTCAGAAACATTTTGTGATATCCAATACTTGAAACTTTTGGTTCTGTCGCGGTGCAGACCTAAAAATAAAATTCCAGCAACAAACAATGCAATGCCGCCAACAATATAGTAGGTTTTTTTAAGTGCTTTTGCTGGATTATCATGGGTTTTATCAAGTGCCAGTGGCAGAGAAAGCAGCACAAACACAGCAAAACAAGCACCAAGACCAGAGCAAAGACCAACAAGAGCAGCGCCAGTTCCGTTTCTAGAACCTGGCTCAGTTGCCTTTAAAAACTGACTACCACCAACTTCTGCATTTGCACCATCATTAAGGGATGGTAAAGGAAAGTCAATTTCAGGCCCCAGGTTTTGGGTTGGTTTACGGCTTGTGTTATTATTGTTTTCACTGGTTTGGAATATTTCGGTTTGGTCCACAAACTGGTCAACAAGTTCATCATGGTACCTGGATTCTACATCCAAGCTGCTAACCAACACGGAAATATCTTGCTCTCTTGCAGCAGAAAAATCGCTTACACTCTTCCTTCTATTTCTAATCTTGTTTATCACTTGTTGTGCAACATTTTTAACCAAATTTCCGGGCTGCACTCTGAAGGTTGAGATCTCAGATAAGATTGCTGTAATCATAGACGCAGAAGCGGAAGCTCCCACTGCAAAAAATAGTCTCATCAAAAGTAATCCAGGATACACAGTTTTAACTGTTGTGTAAACAAACAGGTTGATGCCAACTAGAAACAAACCAATGGTGGCTACAGGCCGAGTACCAATCTTATCGGAAAGCACTCCCCATAGAGGGCACAAGATGATTGTTAAGACTTCATCAGCAAACGCTAGATTACCCATATCATCTCCCTAATACTGCTAGTTAGTTCAAAACATACATGTAAACTTTTAGAATCGTTGAGTTGCTTTCAATACAAAGACAAACTCAGACAGTCTTACAATGTGTTCTTTCACTCCTAATATGTCCGTTAGGACAAATGACTGTGTTGAAGCCATAAATACCACAAAAGTAATAGCAAACAAACATAGCAGGTAGTACGAAACCAGATTATACAGTGTATAGTCAATTCTTTGTTGTTGAATCATATTTCTTTTAGTACCTTTACTGGTTGAACAATGTTGTTTGAGAGAAAGAAGAAAAGAAGGCAAGTGCAGTCGATTTTTTTGATAATTTAAAATACCTTGGACTGATGAAATAATTGGATAAACCTTTTCAATTATACAAAATAGGAAATTATATAGATGAGATAAGAATTCTAAAAACAATATCACGTGATACTAACGTGACAATTACATAACAGTTGTCCTGGCAACCAAATTAAGTCTGCAAAGACACAAAACAAAAAAAGCGAGTCGCGATGTCAACACAAACAACAAAAATCTTCAGATTAACAAACATTATTCCCGTTACCTTTTATCGACGCCCCGATCAACTGCTACCAAATAATCCGCTTCACTAAAATACCCATATAATCTATAAATTCAGCAACGAACTAAAATGAAGGTTGAGGAACTTATTATTGATGGTTTTAAATCCTATGCTACACGTACTGTTGTGTCGGGCTGGGACTCGTCATTCAACTGCATAACTGGTTTAAACGGTTCTGGCAAGTCTAACATTCTTGACGCAATCTGCTTTGTTCTTGGTATTACATCAATGAGTACAGTGCGTGCGCAAAATCTCCAGGATTTGATTTACAAGCGTGGTCAGGCTGGTGTTACGAAAGCATCTGTTACCATTGTGTTTGACAACGCCGAGAAAGACAAGAGTCCAATAGGTTTCGAGGACCAGCAAAAAATCAGTGTAACGCGTCAAATTGTCATGGGTGGCACAAGCAAGTACCTTATTAATGGTCATCGTGCACAGCAACAGAGCGTACAACAGCTGTTCCAGAGCGTACAGTTAAATATCAACAATCCTAACTTTCTGATTATGCAAGGCCGAATCACAAAAGTGTTAAACATGAAGTCGAATGAAATTCTTGCATTGATTGAGGAAGCTGCCGGCACTCGAATGTTTGAGGAGCGCAGAGAAAAGGCGATTAAGACAATGGCAAAGAAGGAAAAAAAAGTTGAAGAAATCATGGGCTTACTACAAGAAGAGATCGAGCCTAAGCTTGAGACTCTGCGGGCAGAAAAAAGAATGTTTCTTGAATTTCAGCAAGTACAGTCTGATCTTGAGCGCACTGAAAAGATGGTAGTTTCTTATGACTACGTTAGGTATAGTGATAGGCTCGCTAAGGAGACTAAAGAGCTGGAGGATAATCAAACACACGTGGAAGCACTTAATAAACTGGTACAAAAATCTACGACAGAAATTGCTAGTTTGACAGAAGATATTTCAGCGTTAAAAAAAAAGCGTGAAGCACAAATCCGAAAAGATGGTAAATTTCAGGCGCTTGAGAAAGAGGTGAAAGAACTATCTCAACAGTCCGCACGTATTAACACTCTTGCTGAGCTCAAGGCTGCATCTATACAAGAAGAGCAACAAAAACGAAACAAACTTCAATCTAATGTGACAAATTTGGAGGCAAAGACGCAAAAAAATCTTGCTCAATTCCAAAAACTACAACAAGACTACGAACAAACTAAGAAGGAGTTTGACGAGTTGACATGCGAGAAAGATCGAAAAGAAGAGCTTTTGCAGTCTTTGCAAACTGGCGTTTCATCTAAAGAAGGTCATGAGACTGGTTACGCTAATGAACTTCAAACTGTACGACAAAACATTGCTAGTGCTTCTACTGCGGGTGCACAGGCCAAAGTTAGACTTGATTCTTTACGAAAACAAGTTGATTCTGATGCACCAAAGGTCGAAAAAGCAAAGCAACAGCATGCGCAGACTTTACAAAATTTAGAAGAGATGCAGAAGCAGTATGATTATCTTCAAAACAAGCTTGCTGAAGCTGGTATTGTGCCTGGTAGACTTGATGAACTCAAAACTCAAGAGTCTAAACTGGTGAACGACGTTAGACAACTATCAAGACAAATTGATGATGCAAAACGCACGGCTTCTAATGTGGATTTCAACTACTCTAAACCGTCTCCCAACTTCAACTTCAATAGTGTTAAGGGTGTTGTTGCTCAACTTTTTTCACTTGCTGAAGACAAGTACGAAGCTGCTACCGCTTTAGAAGTCTGCGCTGGCGGCAGACTTTATCAAGTAGTTGTTGATTCTGATGTGACAGCATCTCAGCTTTTGCAACACGGTAAACTAAAGCGCCGTGTTACTATCATCCCTCTAAACAAGATCAATGCATACAAGCTTAACCCCCAAAAGCTTGCGGCTGCAAAGAAGCTTGCTCCTGGTAAAGTTCACTTAGCATTGGATTTGATAACGTACGATAAGGAGGTTGAACGCGCTATGGAGTATGTCTTTGGTAACACGTTAATTTGTTCTGATTCAGAGTCAGCAAAGAAAGTTGCGTTTGATCCCAGTGTTCGTGTTAAAACTGTTACTTTGGAAGGCGATATTTATGATCCTATGGGTACTCTTTCTGGTGGTAGCAACTCTTCTGGTTCGAACGGTATTCTTGTAAGGCTTCAAAAGCTGAACAAACTGAATAATAGTTACAAAGAGCTCAACGAGCAGCTCAAGTTTAGCCGTCAAAAGCTTGATGCAGAGCAGCGTCTGACAGATAATAGTCGCGCTTTGAAAAAAGAACTAGATTTGAAAGAACATGAAATCAAACTCTCTCAGCAAAAGCTTGAAAGCGGGCCTTTTGCAAATACTATTAAATCATTTCAAGAACGCTCTGAAAAGATTTCTGAGCTTCAAAAGCTGATTGAAGAATCAAAGGAAATTGAAAAAAAGGGCAATGATGATATTAAACGCATTGAAAAGGAAATGAATGAATTCAACAGCAATAAAAGTGGAAAACTGAAAGAACTTGAAGTATGTTTTTTTTTTGAAATATTTTTACAATATTGCCAGATTTACTAACAATATTTTTTTTAGAAACTTGTTTCTAATTTGCGTGGTCATGTTGTCAAGAAAAACTCTCAAGTCAAGAACAAGCAAGTTGAATTTCAAACTATGCAGGTTGAAGCAGAAAGACTGAGCGGTGACCTTGCAAGTGCAAAAGAACAATTTGAAGAAAATGAGACGTCGATAGCCGAATTGCAAGCCTCACTAGCTGAAATTGGCAAAGAACTTGATGAAGTTAAAGCTCGTGAACAGGTCGCTGCCGCTAGTTTGGCAGAAGAAAAGTCTAAACTTATTGGCCTCGATGAGGAACTCAACTCAATGGAAAGTGCTTTGACAACCAAAACAAAGTTTTCTGCAGAGAACAAATTGCAGATACAAAAAGTGCGCCATTTGGTTGAAAAACTTGAGGCTGAAGTTAATGCTGTAATTCATGCAATCAAGAAGCTTGAAAATGACAGTGAGTGGATTGAAAAAGAAAAGGATCTTTTTGGCAAACCCAACACCCCTTACAACTTTCATGGAGTTGACATTGCTACTTACCGCGAAGAGCATGGTCGTTTGTTGCACCGCATGCAGGGAATTAAAAAGACTGTTAACACTAAGGTTATGAATATGATTGAAAACGTCGAAAAGAAGGAAGCGTCACTTAAAACTATGATCCGCACTATCGAGAAAGACAAGAAAAAAATTGAAGAGACCATTGTCTCTCTGGACGATTATAAGCGAAAAGCGCTAGTTGAGACATGGGAAAATGTCACCCAAGACTTTGGAAAAATCTTTTCTGACCTTCTTCCTGGCTCAACTGCAAAGTTGGTTTTACCTGAGGGTGCAACTGATATCACAGAGGGTCTGGAAGTTAAGGTTGCCCTGGGAAACGTTTGGAAAGAGTCGCTTGCAGAGCTTAGTGGTGGCCAACGTTCGCTTGTTGCACTATCGCTGATTCTTGCATTACTGCAGTTCAAGCCCGCACCTATGTATATTCTTGATGAGGTCGATGCTGCACTTGACCTGAGTCACACTCAAAATATTGGTCAGCTTATCAAAACTAGATTCAAAGGTGCCCAGTTTATTGTGGTGAGTTTAAAAGAAGGCATGTTTACAAATGCAAATAGGGTGTTCCGAACTCGGTTCCAAGAGGGTACTTCAACTGTCAGTGTTACATGATACATGAAACTTTTATAATTTATTTATT
The DNA here is from genome assembly GCA_013305925.1 of Geotrichum reessii. Lineage (NCBI taxonomy): Eukaryota > Fungi > Ascomycota > Dipodascomycetes > Dipodascales > Dipodascaceae > Geotrichum > Geotrichum reessii. The sequence continues at coordinate 93,238 of QVTG01000017.1, read as the reverse complement.
TTGAAAATATACAAGAGAAGATTTAAAAGCTGTTTTATTATTAAACACATGATTGCCAATTAAAATATAAGTTTAAAACAAGGATTATTTCACTATTTTTTTTTTTTTTTTTTTTTGGACTTTCCAATTTGCAATACTGAATGAACTTTTGTAGTACAAACTCAAGTAGTTTCATCAAGGTGCCCAAAAGCTTCCAAATAAACTAAACTACGATGTCAGATTAATCAGAAAACGTTATGGTCATTTCTACCTCTGCATTTCCAGTTTAGCAAATACAATAGACCACAAAAAAAAAAAACCATTGCTTTTGATTTTGAAACCAGAACATTTTTGTACTGGACATAATTTAAATAAGATCATTTTGGTGGTAGAAAAATGTGATATCTCAAGAATTCATATACTGTGTCATCACTATGGTAGGTTGGTCTCAACTGAAAATCAGGCATCTGAAAAGATACATATACAAAAACGCAAAAGCAAGGATGCAGCGTTGAATTCGAAATCTGGTTGATGAATTTTTAAAAAGCTAACAAAGTCAATTTGCAAAAACTACAACATTATATGTTGCAAGTTAAATTCGATACCCAGAGGATCGTTTCTAAAAGTCATAGGGAAATCAATTTAAAGACTCCTAGAAATACGCCTACTTGGAGTCACTACTGATTCAGACTGCGTTTGATGAACAAGATCAGAAAATATCCAAGCTACCATGTTATCATTTGCAGTGAAGAGTGCACTTGAAAAGCTTGTATTGAATATAGATATCTTGACAACACACTTGCAGACATAAAAAAGCTCAAATGTCAAGAATGTAAACAAGAGTCAGATGGACATGTCAATGCGCCCAGAAATATTTTATTAAAAATAATGAGTCTGATTTTTTGATCATTTTTTGAGTCTCTACACCGTCATCCTTAAAAAAAAAAGGATGCATGCTTGGAATTGTCCAGTTGAATAGTGTGTTAAAATAATCTCATGTAGCAAATATGTACTACGTATATATGACTTGTATATGTATCGTGAAAATATATATCTCAATATCAATATCAATAAAAAAAGAGATAAAGATAAGTGAATCATATATTATTTTAATTATGTAACTATGTGATGTAGGGACAATAAACAAATTTTCTATCTAAGTAAATCATCGACAAAGACTTTACAACTGTGCGTAAATATGTGTTTAGAAAACCTTTGTGTATCAACCAATAATTTCTTGTATTTGCATCATTCAGCAAAAAGCAACATTAACTTCTGTTTTTTTCAACTCAAATGAATTCTTCAAAAATTCATTGCAATCAAATAACAATGAAACAAACATACTTCTAGCGTATATTAGAAGTCATACTCTTATTGAGTTAACTATTTACTTTTTTTTTTAATTGAAAATTCTGGTATATCAATCGTTAATGAACTTGAGTTTTGAAAAATTTTATGGTTTTTCAGCTGGGCTCTATCAGTAACTGAAAAAAGTAGACTTGTCAAGTCACAGTCTTATCAATATAAATTCAGAATCTCACCAGCTTATTGTCTGTATTACAGAAAACTATTATTGCCAGCTCTAATGATATTGCTTATGCCCAAAAATTATTCGGTAAGGCCCGTGATCCTTCTTTCGTGAAACAAAATTAATTTTTTTTTTTTTTTTTTTAGTTCAGATTACGTTTAAGGTGCGTAGGCTTAAGTCACATATTCAATAGACAACGTCTATGTGTTCTTGCCAGAAATATTAGTGAAAAACCTGTTTTGGGACAATAATTTCTAGAGGAGATTTAATTATCTGCATGGAATAATTCCTTTTTAGATGTTACTGGAGAAACTGATATGGTTTATACCTCTGTGAAATAGTTCATTGAACAACTTTGTACTGTAGTTTGTATTTTATTTTATTTTATTTTGATGCCGTCTATTACACATAGTGACTCGTCCTCAGTGCTTTCCCCCATCTTTTCTGAGTACAGCAAACAAATACACGGCTCTTCTGACAGAAGATGAATCACCATCGCTAACTGGTCGAATCACTACAAACATCCGTCATTACTATTCCGCTCAAAAAACCAAGTGTAAAAATAAAAAAATAAAAAAACCTACAATTCTCGACAATAGATACTATAAAAGTAAATAAAAAAAAATAAAAAAAATAGATGAAAGAGAAAAGAAAAATTTCAAAATTTCAAAATTTCAAATAATTCAAAATTTGTACACTTTTTTGTTTGAAAAAAAAAACATTAACCCTAACCCATATCCCAAAAATTGATATTTTTTTATTTATTTATTTATTTTTTTCAGCCTTCTCGTTTTTTCTCTGATTTAAACCTTTTTGTTTTTTCTTCAGAGCCATCTCTGTCAGAAAAAAAACAATAATCTATAAAAATATTGACATTTTTCTTTTTTTTTTTTTTTATCTTCATATTTTATTTTCATAAATTTATTATTTCGCATTAAATTGCGCAGTTTTTATTTTAATTACTGTCACAATCTACCTTCATAATGCCCCATTGTAGTGGCCCTTGGTGGAATTACGATGACTTTAGTCCTTGTGTCAGGCATAAGTAAGTTTTATCATAATAAATACCTTGAAACTCATCTACTTTTAAAGATTTATTTATTGACTTTTCAACAGATTTACACAGCAAGTTCCGGCTTATGTATTTACTGGTACTTCGTTAGCAATTCTTTCCATAACAGCATATCCCAAAATCAAGGCTTGGGTGAGCAAAAATAGAATAAACAAAGACTCCAGCTATAGACCTTTGCTTGCCAATGACTCGCCCTTAGACCAAGACGAGTCTTTTGATAATTCTTACCTCAATCACGCAAAATCCCTTGGCAGAAGCGGTTCTTCTTTTGATGAAGACATCAGACCTGTCAATCAAATATGTCCATCCTATGGCTCAACTGAAACAACTGGCAAGTCAGTAGATGAAGATGCCGCTGTATCTCCCAAGTTCCAGTCAAATAAGCGTTCTACTATCATCACTGTTGTTAGATCGACTACTGAACGTCTCAGACTTGCTGCCGAGTTCATTTTTACATCTTTACAAGTAGTTCTTCTCGCCTTTGCCTACTTTGTTCCCTCTATTAACGGCGAATGGCTTGCTATTGAGGGTGATAAATCTGTTCTTATTGCTCTTTTTACTTTTTGGATTTACGCTTTTGCTTTAGCCATTGCCCGTCTTTTTTTTATCCGCTCTTCGTTTATTCCCAGCGTTGGTCTATGGACCCACTCAACTTTTCTTTATCTTGCTGCTTGGCTTTTCACACTACCCAACTTAAGATCTGCTATCATTAATTCTTATTCACCTTCTTCTCGTAACTTTTACATTTTCCAGTTTTCTTTTGCTACTATTCTGTTCATCAGCAACTTTTCTGCAAAATTGGGTGATAAACCTGCTCATCTCTACACCACTGAAGGTTTGGAGCCCTCTGTCGAGCCTATTGCCTCACTTTTCTCTCAAGTCACCTACTCCTGGATTAATCCCATGGTTTGGAAAGGCTACTTTTATGGCCTTAACATTAAGGATGTCTGGGAGCTCAGAGAAGATGACCACACAGTGTCTGTGCTTAAAGATTTCAGAAAAATTAACCCTACTTATGGCTTGACCCGTAGGATGCTTACCTATTTTAGAATGCCGTTATTTATTTCCGGTAGTTGGGCATTCCTTTACTCTTTTGTAACCTTTGGCCCACCATTCCTTATGAAGCAGATTCTTGAGTACGTCGAGGACCCTTCTCGCGCTCCTGCCAACCTGATTTGGCTTTGCGTTATAGGAATGTTTGTTTTTGGTCTTCTTGATAACATTATATCAGGTCAGTCTCTCTTCATTGGTCGCAGAATGTGTATAAGAATGCGTTCGATCATCATTGGTGAAGTTTATGCTAAAGCTCTTCGGCGCAGAACTGGTTCTAACCAAGAAAAAAAGCTTGGCAAAAAGGATGATGACAGCAACAGTTCAGATGGGGAAAATTCTTCTTCTGGTGACAAGGATGAATCTTCTACAGAAGATAATGGCCAGTCTAACCAAGGTGCTATTATCAATCTTATGGCCGTTGATGCTTTTAAGGTATCTGAGATTTGCGGCTATCTTCATTACTTTGTTGGTGGAATTCTGGTCATTGCATTTGCCATTGTATTTTTGTACAAACTTTTAGGCTGGAGTGCTTTTGTTGGTGCAGTCAGCATGTTTTTACTCATGCCGGTCAATTACTATGTTTCTAGTCTTTTCGCCAGATATCAAAACGATCTCATGGCTGTAACTGATGACCGTGTCAACAAGCTCAACGAGCTTCTCCAAAGTATCAGAATTGTCAAATATTTTGCTTGGGAAGATAAATTTGCTGACGGTGTCAAAGCTGTTCGTGATAAAGAGTTGGCAATTCTTAAAAAGCGCTATATTCTTTGGTCTTGCGCTGCCGGTCTTTGGTTCATATCTCCCATTTTGATTACATTGATTTCTTTTGGTACTTACATCTTCATTCAAAAAGAACAACTGACTGCTCCTGTTGCTTTCACTTCTCTTGCTTTGTTTAACATCATGAGAGCTCCTATGGACCAACTAGCTGATATGCTAAACAATGTCTTACAGTCGAAGGTTTCTATTGATCGTGTTGAAGAATTTCTTAGAGAGGCTGAGACTACTAAATATGAACAACTTGGTAATCCCACCCGTGGTCCCAACTCCCCTGATATTGGTTTTGAAAAGGCTACATTCTCTTGGAAGTCTTCTGACTCTAACAATATTTCCAAGAATGATTTCAAACTTCGTGATCTTGATATTAGTTTCAAGGTTGGCGAATTGAATGTTGTTGTGGGACCTACTGGTGCGGGTAAAAGTTCTTTGCTTCTTGCTCTTCTTGGTGAGATGCAACTTACCGAAGGCCGTGTTTTCCTTCCTTCTGCTAGAAATAGAGACGATGTCAATCCTGACTCTCAAACTGGTCTTGCCGAAACTGTTGCATATTGCGCTCAGCAAGCTTGGCTTCTTAATGATACCCTTCGCAACAATATTTTGTTTGGAAATGAATTTAACGAGGCTCGCTACCAAGCCGTTGTTGAGGCCTGTGCTTTAACAAGAGATCTTGAAATTCTCGACGCTGGTGACCAAACTGAGATTGGTGAGAAAGGTATCACTCTTTCTGGTGGTCAGAAGCAGCGTGTTTCTCTTGCTCGAGCCATTTATTCAAACTCTAAGCATCTGCTTCTCGATGATTGTTTATCTGCTGTGGACTCTCATACTGCTCTCTGGATTTATGAAAAATGTCTCACTGGCCCATTATGTTCTGGTAGAACCACCATTCTTGTTTCTCACAATGTTGCTCTTACAATTTCACAGGCTTCTTTTGTTGTTGCAATGGATAATGGTCGTGTTGTTGGTCAGGGTCTACCTTACGAGCTTGCCACTAGAGGCCTACTTGGCTCTGATGAGCTCATTGCTAGTTCTGCCGCTCAAAGCAACTCTGTTACTCGTGTCCAGTCTTCTGAAAACCTTGAGGAACAAGGAGCTGCCCCCGCACCAGCTGATCTTAAAAAAAAGATAAACAATCTCACTAAGGATTCTAACATTACTACTTCTGACAGCGGAGATAATGATGAGGAAATTCGCAAGAAAACAGATGGTAAGCTAGTTAAGGAAGAGACAAAATCTGAGGGTCATGTTGATTCTAAAGTCTACATTGGTTACATTACCGCTATGGGTGGTATTGGATTTTGGCTCACTATCTTTATTGTCTATGTGGGTGCTCAAGGTTTAAATGTTCTTCAGTCTTGGTGGCTAAAGGTCTGGACTGCTGAGATGAATGGCCATTCAGGTGCTTTTACTGTTTCCTTGCTTTCTAAGACAGGAACTTATCAGCTTGCTGATAGACTTCAGTCTTTCACCTTTGCCAATAGCTTTACTTCTTTTTCCAATGCCACACAAACCGTTGTTGCTTTGGACTCTAAGTCTTCCACTCAGCACTCTCCTTATTACTATATCATTGTTTATGGCTTAATTGGTGTCAGTTACACACTGGTTGGAATGTACAAGGACTTAATTTCTTACTTAGGTGGTGTCAACGCTTCTAAAAAAATATTCAATGACATGCTCGATTCCGTCCTCAGATCCAAAATCCGCTTTTTTGACTCTACCCCCATTGGCCGTATTATGAACCGTTTTTCCAAAGACATTGAGGCTGTTGATCAAGATTTAGCTCCTGTGGCTACAGGTGTTGCCCATTGTGCTCTTGCTGTACTTGCCACAACTCTCTTAATCACTTTTATTACTCCTGGCTTTTTGGTTGCTGGTGCCTTTATTGCTGCAATGTACTGGACTATTTGTGTCTTTTATCTTGCATCTTCTCGTGATCTCAAGCGTATTGATTCTATTACCAAGTCTCCTGTTTATCAGCACTTTGGTGAGACTTTATCTGGTGTTTCTACGATTAGAGCTTATGGCATTGGTGACAAGTTCATTAGTGACAACTTGGCAAAGATTGATGACAATAACCGTCCTTTTTTTTACATGTGGGTTGCCAACCGATGGCTTTCGTTCAGAATTGATTTTACTGGTGCCTTTGTTTCTTTTTCTGCTGCTGCCATGGTAATGTTTAGTCTTGGTCATATTGATGCTGGTCTTGCTGGTCTCTCTCTGTCTTATGCTATTGCTTTTAGTGAAAACGTTTTGTGGATTGTTCGCTTGTATGCCATTTTGGAGATGAATATGAACTCTGTTGAACGTATCCAGGAATACATGGAAACTGAAAAAGAGGCTCCTGCAATTCTTCCTGACTCTCGTCCTCCAATCGACTGGCCTACTAAAGGTGTTATTGAGGTTGAAGATCTTTCTCTTAGATATGCTCCCGAGCTTCCTCGCGTCATCAAAAATGTAACTTTTAAAGTTGATGCTTTCAACAAGATTGGTATTGTTGGCCGTACTGGTGCTGGTAAGTCTACCATCATCACTGCTTTCTTCCGTTTCATTGAAGCCGATACTGGGTCTATAAAGATCGACGGTCTTGATATTTCTAAGATTGGTCTTAAGGATCTTCGAGAAAATATTGCTATCATTCCTCAAGATCCTACTTTGTTTGTTGGTACAATTCGATCCAATCTTGATCCATTTGGTCTCTACACCGACGAGGACATTTTCGAGGCTCTTCGTCGTGTTCATTTGATAAAACCAAATGAGTCTAGTCAAAGCTCAATTGATGATTCTTCTGTCGAAGAGAATGTCAATCAGTTCAAGAATCTTGAGAATCCTGTTACTGAAGGCGGTGCTAACCTATCACAGGGTCAGCGTCAGTTAATATGTCTTGCTCGATCCTTGCTTAAGTCACCGAAACTTTTAATGCTTGATGAAGCTACAGCCTCTATTGATTACGACTCTGATGCTCAGATTCAGAAGACTATTAGAGAAGAGTTTTCCGAGACTACCATTTTGACCATTGCTCACAGACTGAGGTCTATTGTTGATTATGACAAGATTCTTGTCATGGATGCTGGCAAGGCTGTGGAATATGACCACCCTCATATTTTACTTTCTAACCCTAATAGCATTTTCTTCTCAATGTGTGCTAACAGTGGAGAGCTAGATGTTTTACTGAGCATTGCTGAGTCCGCTTACAATGAGAAATTTGGTATTAGTTCTTGCTCTACTGCATCTTCTTCAAAGCCTGTTTCTACTGAACCTACATCTACTGAATCTACAACTGCTGAGCCTAACCCAGTTGCATCTAAATTAGAGCCTGTTGTTGAGCCTACTCCAGTTGCATCTAAACTAGAGCCTGTTGTTGAGCCTACTCCAGTTTCAACTGCGCTGGAGCCTGCTGCAGTAATTGAGTCAACCCCAGTAGCTAAGGAGCCTGAAACTCTTACTGAATCTTCGGAGACAGTGCCATCCGATACTACCGTTGCCAACGCTGAAACGGTTTTTCTTAGCCCCAATTCTAGCATTTCCAAAAAGTCAAGCAGAAGTTCAAGCAAGAAAAAGTCATCTGGCAAAGTCTCAAAGAAAAAGCACAAGAAGCATAGAAAAAAGTAATCACAATGCTATCACCAAACATATGCCCTTCTAACCACCACTAGCGCCATTTTTATCTTTAAAATTTGTCATTTACATTTTTATCATGATTATTACTATTCTCTTTATTATTATATAGTATTACACTTTGTACATCTTTTTCACATTTTGGTGTAAAATAATTAAATTTTTTTTGTTTACTTTCTAAATTGTAAATCATAATTCTCATTTGAAATTAGCCCTAGCCTTTGTTACACTATATTGACATTCTCAGTAAGGTGAAAACCCTGTGCTTGTTTTTTTTTTTTTAACATTCTTCAACTCCAGATAATATCACGTATTACTACTACACCCCATTAATTTTGACTGCCCTTTATTTTATTTTTACGTTCGTGTTTTTGTGATTTTATTTTAATTCACATCTTGTCACATAGAGTTAATATTCAATTAAATATAAAAACGGCGATGCACAGTACCTCTTTCAATGATCTTCCCAGCGAAATCCTTCACCAAATTGTGATCCATGTATTAGAAGACTCAAGATTTGACCCTTTCAGAGATAAAATGATCAGTAAATTTATGGCAGTTTCAAAAAGAAAGGAAGAATACCTGAATGCTTTACCAATACTTTTCTTGAGACTAGTCAATAAAACGTTAAAAGGGGTGGTTGATTCAATTATCTATAGAGCTTTAGAATTTCAATTTGACGATTATAGTATTAGCCGGCAAGGGAAGTTCACTAAATATAAAAACCACTTTGGATTTTTTGATGTACAACTCAAGTTTTCAACGCATTTTGATTTTGATGGTGGTATCATTAACAGATTTGACAACAAGTTTGGTAGGCCTGACCGTAACCATAGACCGTTTGTAATTTTACTTCACCGCCAGTTTGATCTAGGAAAGGATATATTTCAGAATACTCGTCATTTATACATTTACTCGATTCCAATACATTCTGATAGGGAAAAAAAATCTGCAACCCTACTGCCGTCTTCAACATGTCTGGTGCCTAAGAATTTCCCCAAGCTACAATTGGTCACATTGTACCTTACTAATGAGCGGTTGAGCAATAGATGTACCAATGCTCTTCGAAATTTCTTCATCTATTTCAGAAAAGCCAAAAATTCACAACCATTAAAAGTAAACTTACACATAAAAAGTGGAGCTTCTTCAAGTTCACGTTTACCATTTTCTCTAATCAAATTGTTGGAAATAGAGGATTTAGTAGTTTCTTTCAAAGTTGCTCGTCGCACGAGTTCTTTAAAGAGTCTAAAAATTCTTTCGCACTTTACCAATTTAAAGACATTTGAAATTTACGAAACAGATGCGAAAAGTTCTTTTGAATTTTTCACTACCAAACATGAAGTACTACAAAACCTGACATCTTTAAATGAGTTAAAAATTTACAGTTCAGTCTATCTTTGCAACCCTTTGAAAGCACACTCATTTATCCCTCCCAACATTACGAAACTTACCATACATTACGATGCATTGCTTGTTGAAATGCTGAAACGACCTGATAGACAAGATCTTTGCTCTGGTCTTCTTAATATCACACATCTTCAAGTATACGCCACGGTTTATGACGATATTTATGAACGCCTTTACATGCCCAGTGTTCATATTGGTTCTAATGCTGAATTCAACTTAGTTTTGCCTAAACTCGAGTCATTAGAAACTTATATTCCAGCAAAACATAATTATCGCCACAGACATGCATTTTGTCAAATTATGATTGCAAATAAGAACACGATCAAAAATCTTAGTATGTTCCGAGATAATTTTCTCATACCTGAAGACATAGAAGATGACTTGAATAAAATTGAAGAATTTTCAATGGTTATCATGGAGAAATACTCGCCAGAATTGAGAGAGAAATACGATACAATATTAAACCGAATGACAAATTTGAAAATACTGTCTCTGTACCACCCTCGAAACAAAAAATGTTCCGCTGTTTTGTTTGACATAATTTTAGAAAATCTTACCTTGACAAACTCTTTTCCATCCTTGGAGATTGTTGATTATCTATTTCCTTTTGATATTGAACCCTGTGAACCGGGTCGTTTTAATTTGGAAATGTATTTGGTAATGGTTGGCATTGACTTGAGGTTTGATGCTTTTTTCAAAGAATCCTGTTACTTGGTTCCATTTCTAATGAATTGTTTGACGTTAGTCCTTGAAGAGGGACCCACCTATCCTGTAGGTGAAAAGAATATGATGTATGCCCGTGGCCACTTTTTCTTGGATATTAAACAGGCCAGAAATGTGATAGCTCAGAGAAAATTTTAATCAATCAGCATTATTATAGTCATTTTTTATCATTAATGCTTTTCATGAATAAGAAAAATTGATTGGCATTTTCAAGAAAGTTGTGATACTTTTATTTTCTTTGATCCGTAAGTTATAATATAAAGCAAAAAATGAAATAAAATAAAACTTAAACCAATTGATAAAAGTTCCAGTCAAGATGATGAATAAGTAGTCATGAATTATAGATAGAAAATCTGTTTATTGTCCTTACATCACATAGTTACATAATTAAAATAATAATAACAAAGATATACAAAGAAGACAGTTTTACTGTGTGTCAATCTCTGTTTTGATTCCAGCAGGTGTTATGTATCCCAGGTTTCTCTTAGCACATGTATTATTTCATGGAGAATTCGGCGCCATCGAATGCCTGAAACACCTACAGCGCGCTGAGAACGCTAATTTTAGTCTCATAGAAATAAATGTTTTTAAATTCCATGTCTTCTTTGTATATCTTTGTTATTATTATTTTAATTATGTAACTGTGTGACGTAAGGACAATAAACAGATTTTCTATCTATCTACAAAGAAGACATGGAATTCAAATACATTTATCTTTATGAGACTTTAAAAACAGCGTTCTCAGCGCGCTTTAGGTGTTTCAGGCATTCGATGGCGCCGAATTTCATGAATGATTAACCAAAATAATTCATATAAGTATAATAACAATGTATAAAGCGTAAAACCGTTTTTTTTTTTTTTTTTTTTTCAAATAATAAATCATACGTATTTGTTTGAGATGACAGGTCTGTGTGTGTGCGTGTACAAGTTCAAGTCTGGAAAAAATTAGCCAACCCAACCTGATGGAACTTCTTTTTTTGTCAACTTTTTTTTTTTTTCATACTTTAGTGTTATCTAAAATTATCCATACGGTTACATACATGGTTGTGAATATTCGTTTTACGAATAAATGGTTATGTTTCTGACACCTTTTCTTTTATAAACACAAAAAACCAATCGTAGAAATAAACCTGCTTTTTTTTTTTTATGGATATAAACATTGATATTGATTCTTTTAGTAAATATTTTCAGTCTTAGCTAATTAAATAACATTATTCAGGATTATCTCGATGCTATTAAAAAAAAAAAATAAAAGCAACCCCCTAATCATCCTCCTCCTGTTTTTTTATTTTAATGTTGTCGTCGTCTTCTTCCTCGTCATCGTCGTCAATGATGCCGTCGTCATTAACGACATCTTCAACATCAGACTCAAATTTCTTGATCTCAGACTCTTCGTTATCATCATAATCCTCCTCAAAATCCGATTCCGTTGCCTTCACGCGAAATTCATCACCACTCTCGTTTTTCTCATCAAAACCAGGTGCATCTGGAAGCTCTTCTTCGTCGTGAGCAGAAGGTTTTTGGCGTGTTTCTTCAGTTTGTTGTTCTGAACGATTACCATTAGAACTTTCCACAGTAGAAGCAGCGACAACAGTAGCAGTCGATGGAGCAGGTTCAGTTGGACCTGTTTCCTTCTGACCCTCGGCTGCGATGTTCGTACCCACAACAAGACCATATAAGGGAGAAAGTTGCTTGATATTAATAGTAAGTCTAGAAATATGTTCAGAATCAATGAGTTTTGCAAGGCCAGCCACGCGAATCTTGGCTGTCAACTGGCAGAGATCGTGATCAAGTAAAAGTTGTCGTTGTTGTAGACGCGATACACGTTGCGAGCGCGCAATAAGCGCGTCATGCGACAAAACTTGATCAGTCTGAGTCTGGTCAAGAACTTCGTTTTCGTCTTCATCGCTTGCATCGCCCTCACTTTCCTCATCCTCCAAAAGATCTTCGTCCATACCACCCTGAGTGGCTAATTGCGACTCTACAGCATGGTTGGCCGCATGCAGCTCATGCCGGTACGCCTTGTCATTAGGACCTGCTTGAAGTTCAATATTAGCTGTCTTAGCATAGGCCTTTTCTTTTTTCAAAAATAAACCCATAATCTCGCGCTGCGTAGAATCTGCAATTGTGCTTGGTAAGTCAAACAAACGCAGGCGCTTGATTGCGTCACTGGTGGCAAGGGGGGATACCTGAGCAATAGTCACATTGACAGTAACGAGCAAATCAAGTAATGACTTAGCAGCAACAGAGCGAATGTGGAGAGATTCAGATTGATCAACAATCAACTCAAGTTCTTGAATTAGATCCGTGGTAAAGTCGCTAGTTTTAGCAGTAAGATCAATCCCGTTAACAACAGTAGGAGCATGGGGAGTAGATGAAGTAGCACTAAAGGCAGTGGCTGTTTCAATAAGTGATCCCAACTTCCACATGGTATAACTTCGTAGGAGATTGGTAATCGACACAAGCAACAAGCTGACGTTTTTACTAGGCTTTTGAATAGACGCATCGGACAAAAGATCTTTAAGCTTTTCAACTAATAGAACGTCACTTTTAAAATTACCATCTTCTTCAGACTCGTGTAGTGGCGAGTCTAAAACCTTTCTGATATCTACAACCCGCGACAAACAATCTACCTTTGTTAAAGGCTCTAAAATGCTATCAAGAGATGCAGCCAGCTCATCAGCGTCTAATTGTTCGGGAAGTGTCAGTAATGCTGTTTTCAAAGCATACGATACATCTTCAAGAAGATCAGTGATCTTATTGCGAACATCATCCGCAAATGTCAAAGCATCTTCGCTGGTAGTAGCCTTTAAAAAAACGTTTGCACATTCTTCAGTCACAATAAATTGCTTGTGTGTCTTGAACTGCTTCACAATCAAGTCCATGAACTGATTGGTGTACTGGCCCTCACCACCAGTTTGGATGAGGAAGTGGCGGCACAAGTTAAGATCCAAAAGCTCATGGAGTTTTAAAATTTGAGCAACAGCTTCAGGGCTGTGTGAATAGTTTTCCAGCAATTTGGGAATAATAGTTATCAAATCTTCTTGAATCTTAGACAACAACTCTTCAGCATCAGTATCAGTGAGTTTCTTTCCTCGACGTCCATCTGTTTTTTGAACAGCATCAACCGAGCCTTTAACAAACCCGTATAAAGCCTCAAGTAAAATTAAAGCGTCAGTAGGACTAATAGCGTAGAACTCAACAAATCTTTTTGCGTTAGAAGTTTTGGCCTTGGAATCCAAAGATGAAAAATCAAATAAAAGCTGCTCAACTAGGGAAGACCATTCGCATAATTCACTGAAACCAGCTTCCCATAGTGAAGATCCAGCAAGTGAATTACGAGATGATCGTGAAGGATACAGATCTTGCAAATCAACTTGATCGGGCTTTGCATTTGCTGCCGCGGCAGATGCAAGTGTGGGATTCCGCTGCTCAAATGTTTGACTCACTTTTAAAAGCGATGCTAAGTACTTAAAAATGAGCCACGAGTCGGTCAACTCAGGAAAGTTGCTTTTCAGCTTTTTTAATTCGGTGGCATTAAACTCGTTATGAGCAGCTTCAATCTGCTCAGCTGCATGAGACACCAAAAACTTGCAAACGGCCTTTCGCACTCTTGGCTGAGTGTCGTAGATTAAACTAGAAACTATCTCAACATCCTCCTCTTCTAGAAAGCCGACATCTCTTAGAATCTTAAGTAGTTCAATAGTGGCAATACGAACGGGGGTATCCGAATCAAGACATGACATCTCGACAAGACGAGATCTGAATCTTTCAGTAAACTGTCGAAACCCAATAGTGTTGTTCGGATTAGAGTAAAGCTTGGCTAAAGATCTGATGACTTCGTGTCTGGTGGAGCCATGAATGTCAGAAAGCAGCCAGCCAAAATATCTTAAGTATTGCGATTCAAAGAAAAAACTGGGTAAGATGTCCATCCATGTACCCAGTTCTCTGATACATTCCGCGCGAATTCTTGGATCAATATCACGATATCTGTGAACAAAAACAGTATCAAAAATATCCTTCATCATAACTTCGATATACTTTTGGTTAGAACTAGAGAGCTGTTGTGCCTTTTCGGCTGCATTAACTCTGGCTTTTGCAGGCCTTTTCTTTTGCTTCTCCAATGCAATGATCTTTTCTTGTTGGTTGATGGCTTGAGATGATGACACATGAAGGTTACACAATTCTGTCAGAATTGTCAGAAAGACAAGTGTAGAAGTATGTCTGAATGATCTGAGATTGGAACTTGTCATGGCAGTAAACCAAATTTTCAGGTTTTCCATAAAACCCTCGTCGTCGTAAAGAATGCCGTTTTGGGATGCTGTATCAATTATCTTCTTGTAAAACTCAACAAGGTTGGCGCGGAACGACTTGAATTCAGCTTTTCGCGACACAAGGGGAAAGTCTGCGAGCGCGTCAAATTTGAAAGCTTCTTGAATCTGTGCTAGAGTGTCGGCAGCTGATTCACCATCTTCAATGTCGTGGGTTTCGACAGGTATGCCACATCCACAACTCTATTTTCAATGCAACTTATTAATACGTTATTAAAAAAAAAAAAAAAAAGACGTGACAGAAAAAATCGACGCGTTGCGCTATGAAGAAAAAAAGATTTTAAAACATACCTTTAGAATAAAATTGATCATATCTTTAAGTGCTGTGATTTCATTTTCTTTGTATGATTCAATCCACTCTGTAGCAACTTCTGCAATTGAAACCTCGGGATCTAGCATGGCGTCGTAGATGAAATTTTCAAAAGATAGCGGCTCCTCTGGATTTTCGTCTTCATTAGCATTTTCATTACCGTTCACACTACCGCGTCTCTTTCGTGGCCTCGAATTTTTGGCCCTAGGTCCTTTACGTTTTGTACGTGTTCTAGTGTCATTGTCAGAGTCTGAGGTTTCGCCCGGGGAGTCTTGCTCTGTGAACACAAAAATCAGTTAGTTTTTGTAGAAGCAAAAAAAGAAAAAACACCAACAATTAACACAAGTAATACATAAGTAAATCTATGTTTATTTCACATACCTGTATATATAGTTGACTGGTCACGGACGCGTTGAGATCTTCTCAATGAATTTCCAGTTGAACCTTTTGTAGACATAGTTGATCGCCAAAATTGAAGGGTAAAAAAAGGGTCAAAGTGAAATTAAGACAATTAAAATTTAAAAAGATATATATATCAACCAAATTGAAGGCTTTCGCCCGATAAAGCAAGGGTATGATCTATTGTTTTGAGAAACAAAAGGAGGGAAATTAAAATAAAAAAACTGGAAAAGACAAATGTGAGAAAAAAAAAAAAAAAGCAGAGAATCCAGTCGTGTAAACTTTTTTTTTTTTTTTGGTGAATTTCGCGTTTTTTTATTTTGTTTTTGTGGTGCTTACCCTTGCCCTATTATCACGTGCTAGAGTACTTGAAGTGTTAGTTGAACGGCTGAAATGGCGGTGAAATGGCACATTGTGATTATCTTGCCTTTGCCGAAAAAAAAAAATAAAAATAAAAATCTGACAAGTTTTAAATTATAGCACATTTCATAACATCCAAAGAATCAAAAACTATTCATTAAAAATTGGATTTAATATTAGGCCTGTAGCATTACTTTTTTTCTTTTTTTTTGTAGAGACTAAGTCAATTTCTTTTTTACAAAAATCATCGGTTGAGTCTGGTGTTTACTTATGCAGACCCAAATATACTGGCCGTAATCGATATTAACGTAAAAACAAATAATATTTCTGTCTTTTATATTGCACTCGATTAACCACCACACGCAC
The DNA here is from genome assembly GCA_013305925.1 of Geotrichum reessii. Lineage (NCBI taxonomy): Eukaryota > Fungi > Ascomycota > Dipodascomycetes > Dipodascales > Dipodascaceae > Geotrichum > Geotrichum reessii. The sequence goes on along the minus strand of QVTG01000017.1, from coordinate 77,318 downwards.
ACTGGCTGTCAAGATGTCTCAACCGCCAGCGCCTCAACGTACCACTGTTTTATTGCGTATGTGTGAAATATTATATATTAAATGTACCTCTTTTTAATTATTTTTACTAAGCTTATTTTAATATGATATAGAACGTGTCGATGCGGCTACAGAAGCTCTTGTCAGCAACTTCAAGCAGATAGTTGACATGTCATCTGTAAGTGATCAGCACTATTGAGATTTGAAAAAGGCTATTGACTTATTTTGACGGTTGATAATAACACCAATTTTAGAACTCTGGAAAAGAACGGGGATATGTTGCAAGCGAGGTTTTTCAGATTGAGTCCAGTGCGACGTCGCTGGTGCGCTCAGCTGAAGAGCTCATGTTTGTGACACGTAGCTTAAAGGAGGCATGGATACTTGGTCAGATCAAGCCGTTGCATGATGATGGAGAAGAGAAGCAGCAACCAGAAAAAGATAGTTTAATAGACGGTCAAGGTTCTGGCGATGTTCAACAGCAACAGAAAACAACAGTTAATTCAAAGGCAGAAAAACTGTTGGATGCAATTCTCCAAGAATCTTAATTCTAGTTTTTTTTTTTTTGGTTTTTTTTTTTTTTGGCTCAAGTCATTTCAACGGTACAATCATTAATTGTGTCTTGTCACAACACTACTCCAAACCGTTGTCTAGGCTATTACACGTATATATTATTATACTACTGACAGCTAAACAAATTATTGCATTTGTCTTATTCTGTTATAGAAATTGGTTATTCTTAGCTTATTTTGCTGGAATAGAAAAACTACCACAAAATGAAAATCTTTTTTGTTGTTTTGTTTATTTGATCTAAGCATTAGTATATACTGGTTTTCTGCTCAACGCATTTAACTTTTTTTTTTTTTTCACGTTTTATGAAATCTATCAGGTTTTTTTAAGTCGAAATCTTTCTGGTACATATTATCCTATTACTGACTAGACTTTCCGCTATAAATATACGCATGCAACTGTAAACCCCATTTCAGTTGAAAAGGTTCAAAATTTTCAGGTTTCAGGGATTAACTGAAAAATATGTATTAAATGGAGACTAGTATCGAGAATGCAAACAGGCTCTTAACAAGAAAAAAAAATCAGTCAGATCCAAGAACTTTTTATTTTCATAATAAAAAATATGATAAGCCATAAATACTCACTGGTTTTTACGTTATCATGATTTTATTGCCAAAGAACAGAAAATAGTTGTAGCTTGACTAATAGCAAGTAGATTTTTTTTTTTTTTTGGCAATCGATTTTGGTCTAAGCATGCTACGGTATTCAAGACAAAGTTATTGGTTTCTTTCAACGTTATTCATACGGCTGTTCAAAACACAAAATAAAAATAAAAATAAAGCAATATACACTGATGATGATAACGTTTTTGAATTCAATGTTTTTTTTTTATATTGTATTTTTATTATTTTAATCATATAACTAGGTAGTGTAAGGACTATAACCAGATTTTCTATCCACACTGATAACAATATAATATATGTATAACACAGTATTCAGTTATAATATACGGCATAAAGTAGTCTTACTCACGTTTGAAGACGAAGAAGGTTAGTTGTCATGACCAACCAGAGCAGAGAAGCTGAACTGGTGGTCACAAATTTACATTTTCATTGACAAGTGAGCAGCTAATGGCGTAAATATACATTTAATTGCTTCAAAAGGTAATTAATAAATAATAGTATTACATACATATATTAATAAATAAATAAAAAAACATTGTTCGTTATTTTGTGAATAGCCAGCTATGTATAATTAATAATGGAAAAAAATTTGTTCAATCAGGATAATTAATATCAGTAAATAAAAAAGACAAAAAAAAATCATTAGAGGTCTATTGTAGTAAATTCCAATCAGCGATAGATGGGTGGTGGTATATTAAAGCTCACAGAACCAACTCTGTAGAATGGCTCACCTGTCTTGCTGGTATGATCATCACCAACAATCACGACTTGATTTCCAACGTTTGTTGCTGGTTCTGCGGTCGTAGAAGAAGATTGGAAGAATATCTGTTTAGGTGTTGCAACATTTGCTTTTGTTCGCGTCTTATAGTAGGTCAAGTTGTCATCGTCTGCTAAGCTATGTTGCTGTGTTGGTTGTTGTAGGTTTGGCGAAGGAGGTTCGCGTTTCAAATGGTACAAATAGTCGTTATGTTTGGTTGTTTGCTTATTTTTCCAGTTGGGAGTTACAGGCGCATCCTCTTTAAAGTCTAGAAAAGGAATTGCGGTAATATCGTGAGGCCGTTGATAGAAGTACTGTGAGTCTAGTGTGTCAGGAGACCTACGGCGATGATTTCGAGGGGCTGGCCTTGGTGAAGATAAGATCGAAGCCGGTGCGCTAGCAGGCTCTGTGTGTAGGTTGGTGTTGTTTATTGATACAGACTTGGTCATCGGAGACGAAGGATGAGAAAACGAAGTTGCCTGGTGAGTCTGGGTGCTGCTGCTGCGCCTACTACATGTACTCAAGCTCCGAGGTTTAGGCGGCTGAGTCACAAATGTTTCGGATGGCGGTAAATTGTTTTTGTAATTAGAAGTAGTGTTAAAGTTTTTCCGTAAGCTAATGACTCGTCTTTGTTTTCTTACTGGCTGCTGTTGTGAAGCAGAGGCTTGCCTGGGAGGGGTTGCGTTTGATTTGCTGTCTTCATTATTGCTATTGCTATTGTTGTTAGCAAAAGTTCTTTGCTTTTCGTCCCCTAGTTGAGCTTTACTTGAAATGGTTGAAAGGCAGGCTGGTGAGTGCACAATATCGCAATCAAACAGCTTGTCGGCAAACGGTTCTGCTAGACTTAAAGTTTGTGTACTGTTTCTGATAGCAGACACCGATTTGAGATTTTCACTATTAAGCAGAGCATCCGATATAAACGGGAAGCGGCGGTCCCTACTAAAAAGAACTGTGCGGTCTTGACGGTCTTTACTCGCAATCATAAGATTGGCCAGGTTTCGTTCGTAAGCAGATGCCTCTGTGTTATTCTCAAGACTAAGTTTGTATATCATGTCAGGAATATAATCGGAGAACATAAGCACAAGCTCGTCATTGATTTCCTGCTTGATCATATCCGAAGCGCCGGGGAGAAAGTCAAGTGACGACTGAATCTCAACCGAGCGCAGTGGACTACCCTGAAACACGACAGTTGCACCCTTGGTTTTAGACATGACAACAGAAACCTCACCCGAGAGACATACATTGGAGATAGTGAGGTCTAAAGGTAGCACGAGAGATTTTGTTGAGCCCTGGAAATAACTGCTCGGAGAAACAAACGACGAAAGTTCTTTTGTAAACAGTCTCAACGAATTTGCCTGTCAACAAGAAAAGAAATAATGGTTAGAAACAAGAAAAACAAAAAAAGTTGTTGAATGCTTACATGTGTTTGAGTACATGTACCATAGAGTTCGTCAATATACTTACCTCAACAAAAGTCTGTAGTGATATAGAAGCGTCACCGTTATAATCGACATGGAACCTGCCCCGAAAGCTGTCGTCTGTAATATCACTGATTTCTATCAAATGCAATGCGGGTGGAATTTGACCAAGTTGAAAGTCCTTGAGTTTTGTTTCACCAACAATGACGGGCGGTTTAGGCCCCCGGTTGAGCGCCTTGGAAAGAGCGCTACTGATATTGTCAATGTTGGTGCTGTTGATGAGAAATGGACTCCAGTCAAATTTGAACGACATACTGTGTTTGTGATACGTGCAAAAAAAAAAAAGAAAAAGAATAGAAAGAAGGTCGAAGTGAATAAGATTGATCTCGAGAGAGTGTCTCAGCAATTTTCAATAAAGAAAAATAAATGTTGCTACAAGACTGTACCAAGATCAAAACTTTTTTTTTTTTAATTTTTTTTTTCTTTATTATTAATAAAAATTAGATACTGGAAAGATGCTAACCGGTTTCAGAATTCAATATATATATATATAAATAAGAAGAAAAGTTGATATTGAAATTATTGCACTGTATCGTTTTCAATTTTTCGGACCAAATACTATAGTTGTAAGAACACTATTGCCAAATAATAATATTCTGAATTGAAACGTGAGCAGAAACAAAAAAAAAAAAAGGAACTCGCCACTTGGGAGGTCACCACAAAGGTTATATAGAAAAATAGAGTAGATGAATAACCGAAGTATCAGGATAGGGCTTTTTATTTAAGGGGATATCTGTTTTATTGCTATTTGTTATCGTTGTCTATTTTTTTTTTTTGAATGAAGCTGTTGGGATATGACGATGATGGGGAGGGAGGGAAATTGCCTGGCGAAAGAACGATGGGTTCGAGAAGACGCCGCAAAAAAAGAAAGAAGCCCATCGGTTTTTACCTATTCAAGGTAAAGCCTCATATTGACCGATGAGGTCTGAACCCCAACTCATAGTTTTATGTTTTATTTGCTTTTTTTTTTTTTTTCCAAAAAAGCACATGACAAACCAAAATTTTGTACTGAAGAAGAAACAGCCGAATTTCTAAAATGAGCGCACTTTCAGCATTATTACTGTAAAATAGTGTAATTTAGTAAAAGTTAGCACATTTTATTATAAAATGACACATATTAATATTATTTAAAATCTATTAAATTTCTACTAAACTCTCTGTTTGGTAGAGTGGGAAAAAAAAAAAAGGCATCGTAACTTTCGTAAAGATAAAACAAACATAAATAACAGCCACTGGGCAAACAAAAAAAAAAAAGGTAATAGTAATGATAAATCAAGACTGTATTATCTGTCGTTTACAGATATTTCTTCGCAAGCGCCCGCACCTTTTGGTCAAAAATTGGACTACTAATTGTCTGATTCACAAAATAGAATGGTGACAGCAGCGCCTTAACGTAAAGATCATACACGTCTGTGAAAAACTGACGAATTGGTTCTTCGTTGCGAGACTCGTGAAGAAGAAGAAACTTGATGTTCCCGGCAGTGACAAAAGCTGAGATCATATAAGCATAGAAATTATCAACAGCTTTAAGGTAAAGCGCTGGCGTAGACCATTGCACATCTTCAACAATGTCGAGGGCTGAATGCAAAACAAACGGACTGAGCTCTTTCATATCTGGTGGGAACTTGGACAGACCATCATTGCCTTGGCGGTACGTGCCAAACTCCAATGTGTAGATAGGCGTATCTTTTGGTCCAATAATAGCGAGGTAGTACGACATAATAATTGCAGTCAAGATCGGGAAGAAAACAGTGTATGTACCAATAAAAGTTGATTTAAACGTTGGACTTGTTGGGTGGCATAGAAAAAAAAAAAAAATAATGCCAGCGAAAACCAAAAAAAAAAAAAAGACTGAAATATTATCGAGCATAGAATACTGAAATTTACAAAAAAATAAAACAATTCAAATCAAATAAATATTCTTTAAACACGTCAAACAAGGCATTATGATCACTATCAAAATCGTAAAGAGCTCTTTTGAAAGCTAGAAAAAAATTATAACATGTCTATATAATTAAACAATAAAAACAATTAAAACAAAAAAAATAAAATAAAATAATTTCCGTGATATCCCTTAACTAGCTAAGTGTGCTACATCATTAGTAATTGTGTCCGTCTCTTTTCCACAACGGGGGTCTCGCCCTGATTGTCATGCAGCTGAGACTCGCGTAGCTTAACCTCAAGTTCCGCGTGCCTGGGACAGTAAAAGTGGCCGGCAACGACTGAAATATATCCACGCTGCGGGTCCAGCTGAATATCACAGTCCGTGCAGCGCACACAACCAACATGATAGCGAGACACGCCGTCGTCAAGACAGCCACCTTCAATACCAGCATTGCAGGCCTTACACAGAGACATGTTTTCAGTATGATAACATGCATGGCACAATGGTCGGTCATGCCGCACATAAAACTCATTTGTTTTAGGCGGTGACATACCCATGTAGTCGTTGTTACTAGGAATGCTGCCACGCTGGAAATCAAAAGATTTGCACTCCATACAGCAAAAGCAGTGTTTATGCCACCGACCAGACAACTGGTTATCTGATGCGCCAACAGACTTACCGATAATTGGACTGTTGCATTCACGGCAAATGCCTTTGATCTTTCGCTTAGCCTTAGCTGGCAAATACTGGTTTTCAGAAGTAGGGGTAGTTGATGCTGTAGTCGCGTTGCTACTGACGCTATTGCTCCGACTGGCAATAGCAGCCATGTCAAACAAAACACCCGATTTACTTACAAAGTCTTTATGAGAACCATTACTGCGTGCACTATTGTATTCATCATCGTTACTCGTAGTTGGAGAGTTAGATGACTCTGATGGCATCGGGCTATATGCTAAGCTTGGTGCTTCGGTCGTCACTATTGTTTTGAATGAATTGTTTTTGCTGCTGACCAAATGATTGTCAATCGTGGAAAACGCCGAGCCATTCTCTGTTGTTGAGAACAGATCCAGGGGTTGTTGTGAGGACTGAACTTTGGACGCAAACTCTTTGGCACTAGTATTGCTGATGTCATCTAAATTTAACGGGGGTGGAATTTTCTTTTGTGCGCTAATGTTATTCAGTGTTTCCTCAAGAGACTCCTTTTGTTGCATAAAATTTTCGCGCTCCTGGAGCTTTTGTAGCTCTTGCTGCTCTTTTTGATAAGGTAAAAGAGATTTTGTGCGGTCGGATGAGATGGGCGGGCTTTTGGCCAGCAAAATTGGGTCGTGCGTATACGAGTAAATGGACGAAGCCTGACTATTTGGCCGTGTTGTTGGCTGCCACTGTTGAGACGGTGACTTTGACACTTCAGAGTTCGGTTGTTGCCCTTTTTCCTTATCTATTGGAGACTGTGATTGCTGCTGTGTTGGTGAATGATGTTCTTTTTCTAATATTTCCGACCCCTTTTGGTGGTCACTCTGGGAGATTTCATATTCTTTGGGTTGTGCTTGCTTTGGCTGGACATTTTGATCAGTATTTCCTGTAACAGAAAATGTGCTCCTACTGTTGGCAGTAGATGGATCAGACATTAGCGGGTTGTAGCCCATAGGGGTTGTTGCTCTGCTGACTGACGGGCTGGCATAATTTGACAGTGATGATCCTAATCGTGGAGTCGAAGGGAGAGGGGGTACCGGTGAGGACATTTCTGGGTAGTTTGTATGTCGCGAAGATACCCGAGAAGATTTCCTGCTTCTTTGCGACGCAGAACTGCGGATGCTTTCAGCGTAGGTAGACTCTGTAGGCGATTTTTTGTTGACGTCAAAGCCTGCACGTTCGTACACCGATTTGACAGGAGCACCTTGAATAAACGGAGGGAAAGCCGAGTCCAAATTTGGTCGCCATGGAGAAGGCATTTTGAAGTTATAAGGCGCGTTTGTCGGAACGTGAATAGAAGACAAGAAAAGACTTTAAAGAGTCTAGGTCTTTGATATCAATTAGATAGAAAGAAAAGAAGAAAAAAAAAAAATTTTTTTATGAAATAAAATTTAATGAAATCAAGAGGAAAAAAAAACAAAAAAAAAACGGGAGGAATATCAGTCGATGATGGATAACAGGATATAGAAGGATAAGTATTTGGAAAGGAATGAAGCAGCGGGGGGTGTATCACAATTAGTTATCAAAATAGATGAGATTTGCATACGGCTCGAACTATCTAGATCTTTTAGACAAAGATAATAACACAGTAAGAAAAAAGACAAGAAGATACTGAGTTGGTGTTGAATGGAAAAATAATTAAGACAATTGGAAGATTTACATTTTCAGGAGTTATTGACAAAAAACTTTGAGATTGACTATGAATAGCTCCATAACACGGTAAGCATCTGTTTTTGACTATTATTCTACTCTTTTTGGAAAATATCATTGCCCGTTTGGTTGAAAAATGCAAAAAAAAAAAAAAAAAAAAAAAACACCTTCATGCGGCATGTGTACTCACGACTATTATGCATCGGTTCTAGTAATGAAAACATGATAACAATGATAAAAGCATTATTCACTGGTCTGAAATTGACTGCAGTCGGTAATAGTAATATCTTGTTTGTATTTAGGTGTTTATTATGATTATATACATTGAAAAACCACTAAGCTTAACCTGGTTTGGAGCCCGCTCCGATTCAGGGAAGTCTGCGCAAGTCATCGGCAGCCCGGGTTAGGTTTCACTGACCTAGCACTGAAGGATACAGAATGCCGCATCAGATGCATTATAGGTTTTCTTGGCCCGCTTGAGACCAGCTTACCGGGCCTCCTTAACGCCGAAACGAGGAGGCCTTGCGGCTCATGAGAGAATTCTGGCCTTCCCAAATTTCCGCGCCTACGGGTACAGGCGCGTTATAAATTGCCCCAGACCCAGGGAAGCATGATGTCTTCTCAGTATGTAATTACAATAGACACCTAAATAAACAAGATAGTAATAATAACTTGGTTTGGACTTTTTTTTTTCCGGCAGGCCCTAGGTACGGGCATGGAAATTCGCCCGTAAGTTGTAAGGTCTTTTCATTTTGAAAAGACCTGGTAATATGACCTCAAGTAAGTAAAAAAATTTTGAAACTTATTTGATGTGGTCTTTTGACAACCAAATAGTTTATAGTAAATTCTTGCCCAGACTTGTCACCACTTGTGCAAGTCTCTCCAAGTCGGACACCTGTTTAACAGTGAGGTCATGTGATCATATCATAACTGCAATTGCAAAGAGGTGTACTAACGGAAACTCAAACCCGCGAGAGCTTCGTCGCTCTGCCAATCACTGGATTTGGTCTTATAGCTCCAATTCTTCGGAGTCAGTACGCCTTATTTATATTTTTTTAATGTTACATGATTATAACGATTCTTTTCATTTTTTATTTTCTAATTACACCGAGGCTATATTTAAGTAATCTGTTGTATGGTCGCGTAGCGGTGGTTAAAAGATGACGAACTGTTCGATAAGTTGCGTGATTGTATTTACAGAACATTGGAATTTAAAACTACTACCCCACTGCGTATATTATAGCTTTCAAACTCTTATATCTCCATGTTCTAGTATTAAGTAAGAGCTTTTATTAGCTCCTTGTGCCCGATTCAGATCTTAAGAATAAGGAAAAGTTTAAAACAGTGGTTTGTAGCCATAAACTTCTCTTTGAAAGGATATTAGTGGCTAAACTATTAAATATCAACTAAGCATGCATCCACAATCGTCTTGATTAACCAATAGTAGATGCCCAGAGAAAACTGGGCGACGATTTGTTAACAAAGTTTTAATAAATTTTTTTGGGAATTCAAATCTTTATTTACACCTTTTAACTTAAATAGTATACAACCAGCAATAGTATATTATAATAAACTTTAAACTTTCTAACTTCACGTGATCAACCACACTACAGAAATAATTATTTTTAGTTGAGTATTAAGACCTATTACTTACACTTATATAACTAATGATGAAATATACCGCTTTTTCAACTTCTCTCAGTATATCTCATCACTAATATAGAATTTTTTTTTTTTCTGGACCATTCTTAATGAAACTTTGAAAAGTAACGACTGTTTGTTTTATTTTGTTTTGTTATTTTTCTTTTAGTCTTAAATTTTTATTTCTACGTATATATATATATATATCAAAATAATCAACAACTATAATAATGTCAATGGATGTTTCTTCGTCTTCAGATTTGGTATCTACCAACTTAAGGCATAGCCGCTCTGTATGGAATTTTCCGTATCACAGTTCTGTTAACTACAGAATTCACAAACCCACCATCAGTCAACCTGTCACGACGAGACCCGGCAACGCTTATGGAAACAGTAGCGGCATATTTCTGTCGACTCCATCTTATAATCATCTCAAGAGACTACGTTCTTCAACTGGCATTCCTTCATTTCATAACCGCCTACATTCTTTTTCTAACTTAAACACCCTACATGGACACTCTTTCGGTGATCTACTTTCGCTTCCGCGAAATTCTACGCTTTCTAGTCCTCCGTCAGAAGCCCCTCCTAGCATTAGCCATAGCCGGTCAAGTACGATGACTACTGATTTGCTTGTGGGATCTTCTTCATTTTCACATCAGAAAAAACGACGCGTCGCAAACGCCACCCCTACGCGGTCTAATAATTTTAAACGCAAACTTGAAACTCCCAACTCTGAGAAATCTTTTTCTCCAAATGATAACAATTCTGTTAGCTACCGCAACTTTTCTAAACGGCCAAAGTTCGATGTAGCTGTACGGGATATTCAAACTCTTGCCACTCTTCCAACTGGGCGTGCCAATCGGCCAGGTTTCTTTTCTCTTTCTGAATTTGACACTAATGACGACTTACCGCAGACTGAGTTACCACACAAATCTCTGCCATCTACCACGTCTACAGTCTTTAATACCGGTTTGGAAAGAAAAAACAGATTTCCTGGTGTTTCTCAACTATCCGTGTCTATTCCTTTCAAACCAGTTGTTGAAGATTCAGAAGTCTTGAAACGACGAGCTGAGCTTTTAGAGGATAGAAAACGTAAGATCCAAGAGGAGCTTAGACTTCGCGAGCTTGAGCGTCAACGCAAGCTCAAAGAGGAACAGGAGCGTGAGCGTATTAAACAAGAGCAGCTAAAGCTTGAGGCTGAGCGAAAGAAAAAGGAAGAAGAAGACCGCCGGAAGGCTGAGGAAGAAAGAAAGCGCAAGGAGGAAGAGGCGCTTGCTAAAAAGAAGGCTGAAGAAGCAAAAAAGAAAGCAGAACAGGAGGAGGCTGAAAAGAAAAAGAAGGAAAAAGAAGAAGCGCTTAAGAAAGCTGCCATTCCTCCTAGTCTTGAGACTAAGTCCGCAAGCCCTGCTTCTTCTACTACTCCTAATATTTTTTCTTTTGGTAAACCTGAAGCGAAGGAAGCTTTGTCTACAAATACTTCCACAGAGCCCAGCAAACCCTTGAGTTTTTCTTTTGGTAACAATGCTTCAAAGACTCCAACTACTTCTGATAATTCTGTCACAGGTGCTGTAGCATCTGCTACTGCCATTGATAAACCCAAGTTTACGTTCGGTGCAAATTCCAACACTCCATCTGCTTCATCTACTCCTAAGGTTGAACCTGCTAGCGTTTTTGGCTTCAATAAGTCTACTTCTGCATCTTCCGCTCCTAATCTTCCAGTTTCCAGCCTTAACAACTCTGGTAACACTGGTGCCACCGCCTCGAGTCCAAGTAACTTTTCTTTCAGTTTTTCAGCGCCCAAGGCTCCTACTTTCAGCTCAGGGCCTAGTAACAATATTTTTTCTGCATCTGTTGGTTCCAAGCCATCTACCAGCAACTTTTCGTTTTCCACACCTGCGTCTAATCCACCTGCGACTGGATTCTCATTTGGGACGTCAACATCAGCAACACCTGCTGAGATCTTTAAATTTGGAACAAGCACCAACAGTAGCATTCCCACCAACAAGTCATCGCCTGCCCTTACTGGAGGCTTCGGCTTCTCTGCTGCATCATCTGCTAACAACAACAACAACAACAACAACAACAACAACAACAACAACAACAACAATCAAAACTCAGGTTTCACTTTTTCAGCATCAGCGCCGGCTCCAGGCTCTAATTTTAACTTTTCCGCATCTTCATCAGCGCTTGGATCTCATGATTTTGGCAATTTTAGTCGTGGCTCCACGCCCACATTCTCTAACCCCACATTTGGGAGCAATAATAATGACAATGGAAACAATGCATTCAGCTTCGGGGGTGTCAACAATAACAACATGAACAGCACAAATAATAATAGCAATAACATGTTTGGAGCATCTCAAACTTCGTCAACCCAGCCTCCTTCTAGTCGTAAATTTGCTACCATGAGGAGACGCCAGCGATAATTTTTTCTTTTCCCAACTCTATAAAAGTTTTTTTTTTTTTTCATTATTATTATTAACATTATAATTATCACTCTTATCATCATTATTATTTTTTTTTTCTATTTTGTGTAAATGTAACTACATATATAACTTATGAATTTGAATGATTGGATCCATTGTTTACTAATGCCATCTGTTTCGTGTTCAGAAATGCTTGAAATAGTTTAAAATATTTCGTTTTGAAGATTTGTTTTCTTTGTCTTCATCTTTCTTTTGTCCATTTAACTTTTCCTTTCTACTTTTTCTTTCCAACCTTCTTTTCTCACAACGCAAACCAATTTTGAGCTTCATAACACAGACCAGTCGATCCTGAAAAGACGGTTCTACATATTTCCAATAATCTAATTTGTTTTTCAAATAGTTTCCACTCTTTTTTTCATATTTTTTGTTTAAACACATACTTTTACTGCGCCAACATGGACTTTACCATCGACCCTAGTTGGCATCCGGATATAGTTCACCAGCTGGAGGAACTCAAGCTCGAATTTGATGTATGTTAATTTCATTGTATGAATTTTTTGCTTTGATACTAACAGTTTTGTTACTCAGGATGGTGAAATCACACAGAAAGGTTATGTCAAGCGAAGAGAAAAAATCCTATCAACTCTGTTACAGCAAGATCATGAAGACTCGGGAAGTTCACCGCACTCAGAAGAAAGAATGTCACCAGATGTCAATAATGATGTGAGAAGCATTGTAACAGGATCTGGCAGTCTTCAAAATCAGGTATGTTTTTTTTTTTCGGTTTATACTTTGTCAGTAGAAAGGCAACAGAAGGTTAATGTTACTAATTATTTTGTTACAGCTTCACTCTAATGATTTTGGATCGGACCGATTTTCAGTTAAATCTTCTGCGACAAAACCTCTAGAGGACCAAAACTTTACTGAATTTGGGTACGATGAGTCTGCAGAAATGGAAAACATAAATAACCACTATTCGCATGTACCTGGATCCTCTGTTGACTCGTTTCCAACAACTGGGCAGCAGCAGGACTTTTACTCGAACTTTTATGGCGATGTTCCACCTTTACGAAGTCATTTTAACTCGGCTTATACTGCTAATAATACTGATTTAATCTCAGAAGAAAAAGTTGATTTGCAAAAGCCTCTGGAACCTCGCGATTTCCAGGATTCCGACGTCAACATAGGTCCTACGCTATCAAAGTTTGATAACCTTCCATCTATTTTGCGGCACAGGGGCAAGATCATGCAACGTCAAACCGCCTTTGTGACTCTTGATAGTAAGGGTAAAGAACTATCTACAATTTCTTGGGAGAAATTATCTTTGCGTTCGGAAAAAGTAGCACAAGTCATAAGGGACAAATCTGGACTTTACAGAGGCGATAGAGTTGCCCTTTATTACACGGAGTCAGAGGTTGGGGACTTTGTGGTTGCGCTGCTGGGATGTTTTCTTGCTGGTGTTGTAGCTGTCCCAATGAACCCATCTTCGCCTTTTAAAGATATTACTTTTATTTTAAACAACACAAGTTCTCACCTGGTTTTGACTACTGACACCAGTTTAAAAAATCTGAATCGACTCTTAGCATCACAAAAAGTACAATGGCCTAAGGGCGTTGAGTGGTGGAAAACTAATGAATTTGGGTCCTATCATCCTCCCTCGAAAAAGTCGGACCCACCCGCTCTTCAGGTACCTGATTTGGCCTATATAGAGTTTTCAAGATCTCCTGTTGGCGAGTTGAGGGGAGTTGTGCTGTCTCACCGAACAATTCTTCATCAGATGACTTGTCTAAATGCAATGCTTAATAGTAAAAAGCAAGTGAAGAAACCTGGTAGTAGGGGCAACTGGGTATTAACTAATCTTGATGTTAGACAATCGATTGGTCTTGTCATTGGTGTATTACTGACAGTTTATTCAGGTAATACCACAGTTTGGGTTCCGCAGACATCACTGGCGACTGGCGGTTTGTATGCCAACATAATCAGCCGGTTTCGCATTAATATCTTGCTCTCCGATTATCCAGGCTTAAAGCAAATTGCGTATAACTACCAGTCTTTTCCACATTTGACTCGGAACTTTTCAAAAAAGCAACCAGTTGATCTGTCATCTGTTCAGTGGTGTTTGATTGATGCACTTATTGTCGATACTGAGTTCCACGAGATTTTGCAAGACCGTTGGCTGAAACCATTAGGAAATAAGAACTACCGTGATGTCGTAGCTCCCATGCTTACTCTTTCAGAACATGGTGGCATGGTAATTGCTATGCGTGATTGGCTTAAAAATGAAGACAAACTGGGTTGCAAAATCATCAGTCCGTCAATTGACGACGAGAACTGTGGGCCAACAGATCTTTCGGAAGTTTTGCTTTACAAATCCGCCTTAACAACCAACTCGGTTAAAATTGTCACGTCATCTCCTAGTAGAAACAGTATATCTGAAGACAACAAAAAGTACGTTAGAGTAGGAGGTTTTGGTTTTCCTTTGCCAGACGCCACGCTTGCAATTGTCAACCCTGAAACTTGTGTGCTGTCGCCAGAAAATGCCTTAGGTGAGATTTGGATTGACAGTCCATCGCTTAGTGGTGGCTTTTGGGGTATGGGCAAAGAAACCGATATTGTCTTTCATGCCAGCTGTTTTGATAACGATGGTCCTATTGATATGGAGTTTCTCCGTACAGGATTACTCGGGTTCATTTTTAATGGTAAGGTCTATGTGCTTGGTCTCTATGAGGATCGGCTGCGACAGAAGGTAGACTGGACCAATCCAGAAGAGGTTGAAGAAGTCAAGACCACAAACTTAATTACTTCTTTCATGGAGTACCGCTACCACTACACATCGCATCTGGTACACACTATCATGAGAAGCGTTCCAAGAGTTTTTGATTGCTCAGCCTTCGATACATTGGTTAACGGTGAGTACCTACCTGTTTTGGTCCTGGAGTCGACACTTGGAAGCGTGACAACTCTCCCTGGAATAACTCCCAAATACGATCTCACCGCCTTAAATGATTTAGCTGAGAAAGCTATCAACGCTGTATTTGATGGCCACAAGGTCAGAGTTTATTGTGTTTTAATTACTGCGCCCAACTCATTACCTAGAATTATTAGAAGCGGGAGGTCCGAAATTGGAAATATGTTATGCAAGCGTAAATTTGATCTTGGCTTGCTTCCTGCTGTTTTTGTCAAGTTCAGCATTGATAAGGCTATTAGAGGCATTCCTGTTGGACAAGACCTCGAAGGTGGTATCTGGATGCCTTCGGTCTCTCAACTACGTGCAGATAGCCTATATGGTGCAGAAAAACAATATTCTGGTGTGGATCTTAGAGACGTTGTTATCGATGATCGCACTTCTGTGCCGCTTTCTGATTTTCAAACAATTGTTCATATTCTTCAATGGAGAGTTTCACATCAGCCAGACGAGCTGGCTTACAAGACTATTGAAAACAAGACGAAGGAGGGGTCTGGACTATCATGGAAAAAGCTTGACAGGAAAATTGCGACAGTTGCGTTGGTATTAAAGAACAAGCTGGGCTTGAAACCAGGTATGCATGTGATTTTAATGCACACTCACTCTGAGGATTTTGTTATTGCTGTCTATGCATGTCTGGTTACTGGTGTAATTCCAGTGCCCATTGCGCCTGTCGACTCTAACCGTCTTAATGAAGATGTCCCAGCACTTCTCAATATTATCAAGGACTATTCTATAAAAGCCATTTTGCTCAATCATGACACAGACTCAGCGATGAAATCAAAACTTGTGTCTCAACACCTAAAGCAATCTGCCAGTGTCTCAAAGGTTACCTTACCTACGTTTTACAATACTTCAAAGCCGAAAATTGGGTCTTCTAGCTGTAAAGAGTTGCGCCTCATTCCCAAACCTGAATGGTTGGCTGATAGTGTTACCTGTATTGTCTGGCTTTATTGGACTCCAGATCATCGCAGAATTGCTGTACGTCTCAATCACAAGACTATCATGGGAATGGCAAAAGTACAAAAGGAAACTTGCCAAATGCCTAGTACTAAGCCACTTGTTGGCTGTGTCAGAAGTGTCAGCGGTATTGGTTTCATCCACACTTGCTTTTTGGGTGTCTACTTGGGTGCTTCTACTTTAATGATTTCACCCATTGAATATGCTCAGAATCCACTTCGGTTCTACTTGACTCTGTCTAGATATAAGGTCAAAGATACATACTCTACTCCGCAGATGCTCGATCATGCTTGCAATACGCTGAGACCTAAAAATTTTAGCCTGGCTGACACCAAAAATTTAATTATTACTTTTGATGGCAGACCTAGAACTGATATCTCCAAGCGCGTCAGAATTTTGTTTTCTTCTACTGGGCTGGAGAGTACTTCAATCAATCTTGCCTATTCGCATGTATTGAATCCCATGATTACTACACGCTCATATATGTCTATTGAACCTGTTGATATTTGGTTGGATCCTATTGCACTACGTCAGGGTTACGTCTCGCTGGTCAATCCCGAAAATTATCCCAACTCCCTACATCTTCATGACTCTGGAATGGTTCCCGTTGGTACGCAGGTCGCCATTGTGAACCCCGAGACTTGTAAATTATGCAAGGTTGGTGAGTATGGTGAGATTTGGGTGCATTCAGAGGCAAATGTGCCTTCATTCTACAAATCTAAGGACCAATTTCATGAAGAGCGACTCACAGGCAAAGTTCTTGATGGCAACCCTGATGTTACGTATGCGCGAACTGGAGATTTAGGGTTTTTACATACTGTAACACGTACAATGCCTAGTGGTAATACGGTTGACTTGCAAACACTTTTCGTACTTGGATCAATCGGCGAGACGTTTGAGGTGCTTGGTCTTAACCATTTTCCTCAAGACATTGAAAATTCAGTTGAGAATTGCAACCAGAATATCATGAAAAACGGTAGTGCGGTGTTTCAAGCTGGTGGACTCATTATTCTTGTTGTTGAGGTAGTCAAGACTTCGTTTCTTGCCGGCCTTGTACCAGTTATTGTCAATACTGTTCTTGATGAGCATCAGTTTGTAATTGACATTGTGGCTTTTGTGGGCAAAGGTGACTTCCCACGCTCCAGGCTTAACGAAAAGCAACGTGGTAAGGTGCTTGCGTCATGGGTGACTAAGAAACTCAACGTCAAGGGTATCTACGGTGTGAATCAGGGCGAACGCAGCCTTATTAAGTCTCTCAAGTTTAATACTGACAACGAAAATGCCAGCACTGTCAATGAAGATGTCAATATGAGAACCAACCGCAGTTCAATTGCAGGTAGCGCTAACTTTGAGTCGCTCGAACCTAGTGATTCGCCACGGCTGTCGCAGGTTGTTGAAAAATAACCTTGAAATAGATTATTGATCAATTTATTTTAAGAGAACTGTCGTTTTTTTCCTCTTTTTTTTAGTATCTTTTTTGATTTCTTAATTATTTATTTTATATATATATATATACATTTTTTTTTTTCATATTTATATATGTATTGGTTTTAATCTTAATCTGTAATTTTCTATTTACAACCAATTTTTTCTCAGCGAGTGCAAGACGTCTTGACAATATCGTGAAGATTGAAGAGACGAGTCAAAGGGTCCATGTTTTGTAGCAGGAAAAAAAAATCAGGAAAACAGCAAATACATTATTTTGGATATAGAATCGCCCATACAAAAAAAATTAATAAAAAATAATAACATGACTTTTTTTTTTTTTCGATTTCAATAATAATAGAGATGATAATATATTTACAATGAAAAAGAATTAGATAAATGAATAAAAGTTTTCCTGCCTAGAGGTTTTTGTTGATTAACTCCCTCCCCCCGTATACCCTTGCTGTGTATAACAAACCACAAGCATCGCGACACATTTTCAGCACCAGTAACCCGTTTTTACCATACGTTCTCGCTCTCGCCCTTAAGACGAGGCACTCTTACTTGTTCCCAGTCGTCTTGAGGACCCAACTGTTGCAGTCTCTGTATCAAAAATAAAAATAAAAAAAAAAAATTAGAAAACGATATATGATGGTGACCAAAACTAAACTTACATAGTATTCCTCCTTCATATCCACCTTACGCTTCTCTCTATCCATCTTAAGAGCCTCTTCTTCTGTCATCATTGTCACTTTTTCATCGTATTGTTCGTACCGCACTGACGTAAATTCAGCAAGATAGATTGATCCTACAAACATGGTCGCTAAAAAGGGCAGCCCAAACAATAGAAAAGGGTGCTTTTTTAATCCTGTGCTGTAACGGCCATAGATAGTGCGCTGCCAAAGAGCGAACTGACGCGGAGACATATATTTTTTATTTTGAAGCGACATGTTTTGGTTTTGGTTTTTTTATTATGCTGTGTAGTTTATAAGACCGGAAAAAAAAAAAAGAGTCGAAATCTTGAAGTTTCTTATTTGGTGTAGAAAGGTTAAAATTGGTGATGAAGATTATTAGGCGTGAGGTTTTTTTTTTAAAAGTTTTTGTGTGTTATAACAAAAGATAAGACTTGAATTATAAGCAATTTGAGTTAAGCATACAATATATTCTTAAATGCCAAAGTATCATGAACAAACTGAATAGTAGTCCCTATAATATATTTTAGTTGTTAAAAACCAATTTAATACAAGGCTCAACGTTGAGTTTTATAGTAGGATGATTAGGATTGCTATGAATAATAGTGCACAAAGTCTTTTATTTAATTTTGAAACCCCTTAGACAATAAGTAAGTTTCAGTTACATCTATATTAATTTATATTTTAAGTGATTCAATCAATAAACCAACTATGATCATGATTTTTTTTTTTTCTAAAAAGAGTAAATGCGCACCGAGTGGTCTTCACTAGCGACAGCCAGTTGAAGACCTTTGTTGCCATTTGTCCAGGAAACTCTGTTGACACGTGCTGCCGGGCTAATTTGTTTGTTGATAACGACATCTGTTTCCGGAACCATATGCACACTGGCATCAGACGGCACAATCTTGAGTACGTAGGTTACCAAGTCGCCAGTGTCAAGTCCAACAGCCATATGATATTCATTTTTGTCGACTCTAATGATATCTAGAGATGTGGCTGGACTAGATAGCGTAGGAATAGAAAGAATCTCTTTAAACTCAGTAATTTTTCCGTCAACAGTAGTCGATCGCCAGATTTTAACTGTTTTGTCACGCGATGCTGTTGCAAAATAATACTCTTCATTTTCATCAGTCTCTAACCAGCTACAATCCCAAATGATTCTGCTATGGCCCTTACCCCATGTGAGCTGTTCAAGCTTTAGCTCGTCCGTACGAGCCCACACCGACCATGTTCGATCACGACTCACACTTAAAAGTAACTTGTCATCAAAAGAAAAGCGTACTCTAGTGATAGTAAGTGTGTGGAAAGCAAGAGGCGAGGAAGCTTCTTGCCAGTTGCTAACGTCAGTAGTTCTGATTACAGCATGGTCTTTGCTGTTAGCCTTGCAACAAGATACCAAAAGTTTATTGTCATATGAACAAGCAAGAGTGACCATCTCGTAACCGTGCCCATAGATTTTTTCAATCTCAGGCCAAAGAGTGTGTCTCTGTAACTGGTCCTCCAATGGAGGTTTAGAAATATCTAAGCCATGCTTAGTGTAATCTTCTCCTACATACTCATCTTCACCTTGGTCGTCATTTTCATTGGTGTCCTGATGGTTCGCAGTGCTGGCGGAAACAGCCTTGTTGGAAAGTGACAAAACAGGAACAGTAGCTACTTCAGAGTCAAGTGAGTCTGCATCGATTGTGAAGCCCAACAAGTTGTTCAGCAGATTAGCAATTACTTTAGTGGCTTTGAAGACACGAAGAATCTTCTCATCACCACCACTCACAAATAATCCTGAGTTAAGTGGAAAAATGCACATCATATCGTAACCATGAATCTGAGGTCTTGACAACTCATACCAATCTTTTTCGTATGGCGCAAACAATCTAGTGGTTTTGTCTAAACTGGTGGTCAGCACATAACTACCATGGGGGGACCATGAAATATCAGTTACACTTTTGACATGACCAGTGATACCATTTTTGGAATCCCAGATTTCGTTTTCCATTGTACTAGATATTTTATCGAGGATGTAGTGTTTCCAAGATCCCATGTTTGTTAGCGAAACAATGTTTGAGTTTTCGAATCCAATCCAAGTAGAATACCAGATACCACCATATGAGCCAGTGGCGGTACTAGCACCCTTACTACTGATTTCACCAAGTCTAGTTGCACACAACCAGACGCCTGAAGTTGAATCTGGAATCCAAACCATTACTGAGGAATCAGCTGAAGAAGACATAAGCTTGGTTTCTGTAGGATGCCAGTGTAGAGAGTATACCCAGTCGTCATGTCCAATAATTAATGCATCAAATTTAATTGAGTATGGAGTGGCAGTATCGAGTTTGTAAATAATATTGGAAAGTTGGTCTTCTTCATTTTCGTCGTCGCTGTTGTCCTCTAGCTCATTCTTTTCTTTGATGACTGTTCCTTCACTGTCGTACTGAACTGTCCAAATCCTAATATATCGATCCTGAGAACCACTTGCTAGCATAAGACTGCCATCATTCAGATCTTTAAACGCCAAAGATCTGATCCAATCAGTATGTCCCTCTAGTTTATTGCTCAGTTGAAAACCAGTTTTGCTTGTTCCGGTGTAAATGCTGATGAATTTTGTAGTAGTACCAACTGCAACAACAAGTTCATTTGTCTGTGACTTTGGTAGAACATGCATAGATGAAGTTAGTGGAAGAGACATGAATCCAAGATCAATATCGGTAACAATTTCGGTCACAAACTCTTTATTGCCGTTATTGATGATTCGCCAAAAGGTCAAATGACCGTCTGCAGAACCAGAAACAAAGACATCAGATTCAGCAGTTGTAGCAATGGTAGTGACAGATTTTTTATGATGATCATCTATAGTCGTGATCAGGTCAAGAGTAATTTTATCGTCCTGTTTCTTTATCTTCCATAATTTGATCTGACCATCTGACGAAGCCGAAACCAATAATTCATTGTCTAAAATAAACTTGATACACGTAACAGTTGAAAGGTGTCCCTTTTGTGAAAGTGAGATGTTTGTAGATTTCTAAAAATCCAAGTTTATTAGTGCATTTGCTCAGGTAATTTTGGAATTGATACATACTAATGGGGTCCAAATGTTAATAAGAGAGCCACCTCCGTAAGCAAGGATTTCGTACTTAGAATTCCAAGAGGCACAGTCAGAAAATCTATTAGCGCCAACTGTGACAAACTCAAGTTTCGCATCCATATTCTTTATATGTTTTTTTTTATTATTTTTTCTTATGTTTGATCGCTTAGAGGTTGCTTCCTTTGACGATATCAAAGAAAAAAAAATGCATACAAAAAATTTTTTTAACACATCCCACTCGTCTGATAGGGTAAGGGCTTCAGCCGCACTTTTCAACAAATACCAGTTAAGCAATTAGTGATTTTTTTTAATACGTAAATTATAAGTTATCTGATTAAAAAGTGGACTATATATACATATATAGAAAGGTGACAATTTTGGATAAAAGCATATGTAAATCATTAAATACATAATAAACTGCTTGTTTTACTTAATACCGTCACTAAAAACCTTTGAAATGCAATTTTTTCCCAATCTCCTTTTGCTTTCTGTCAGTATATACCTTCTGTTCAGCTTGCAGATCAGCCAAAGTCAAGACGCAACGTTTAATAGATTCAAGGCTGCTGATATTATTAGTCTTTGCCTTCTTCTTTATAACATTATGAGTAGTAATTGGTCTAGTGTTTTTAAGCTTGTTGACAGTAATCCATCGATCACGTGGAGGAAGACAGTAGAGGGTGTTAATGACTATCGTAAAGTTTTGAATGATCTCTTCTTGAACAGAAAGAAATGAACTCGTAGAAAAAAGTAGAGTTTCCAGATGCTGGATCTTCATGTAAAGAGCAGTGGCAGCTAAAAAAAAAAAAAAAAAGGTTAGTAACTAGCATCGTAAAAATCAAAAAATTACTGAACATACCCTCTCTAAAGTTGTTGTGCTCGATGCTCCAGGAGTACAATGCTTTGTAATAGATTAGTGGGTTAATCTCATCAGAAAACGCTTGAAGATTCGAAGACGAAAGTAAACTTCTAGCAAGTGCTTGATTGGCTTGAAGAAAGAAAAACTCATCGACAAGTGTAATAAGGCCTTCAAAGCCAAACTGATTAAACTTGCTCAAATCTCCGTTTTGAATCATTTCCATAGCAAGCTTCCCAATGTAACGCGAAGTTTTCTTCTCACGTATACTGATCGGCAGATCCCTCCTAGAATTATCCAACTTCTCCTCGCGCAAATGCAAACGGTCAAGTTCAACCAGAGCAAAATAGGCATCGTCGTAAACTCGTGCTTTTATAGCCGTATCAAACATTATCTTGTAAACAGAATAGTGAATTTGTAGAATGTTTTGATCCTCCAGACCATCTCCCAAGGTAAGAAACTCCAAAGCATCTTTCGCAATTAAAAGAGCTGTTGAATAGAGACCAGCCTGTACTGCGGCTTTACAAACTCCAAGAAAATATGTAATCTGGCCTTGACCAAAAGTTGAACTGGAGTATGAAGGGACACGTAGTGATTCTACTATTTGAAGATCACTACTCGCAAGAGAATTCTCACTCATTTCAGCTGCTATTTTTCTAAACAATGACCGTGCTTTAAAGGATTCGTGACTTCTTAAGAAAATGTTAGCTCTCAAAAAATTTGCAAGGCTATTATCAGGTAAATATTTGGACATTTCTTGTGCTTGAACAATAAAATCGTGAGAAAGAAGTTGTGTAATAAAAAGAGGTGACAGACGATTCCAAGCTGTTATATCCCGATATCTCCAAATTTCTTGGATAGCATTTGCAAATCCAGTACTACTAAGCTGAGTAGATAATCTGTAATTATCGGCACTAGAGATGACTGTGTTAAAAAATGAAAACGAATTCTCAAGTCGAGGCGTAGAAACTGAATCAATAACCGAAAATTCATCATGACTGAAAACGTGGCTTTTTACTCTAAGATTGAGAACATCAAAAAGACCTTTAATAGACTGAAATAGTGAAGCAAACTTCTCGAAAAACAAAATTCTTTTGGAAAAGTTGGAATATGTTAACGCCAAGCTGACCAGCAAAACATCAGAGGCAAACAGTTTAGAAGTAATGAGAAAATCATTTAAAGTGTTGGAAAGAGTGTTTGCTCCAAAGTCTGTCAAGTACGCATTGTCATTTCGATCAATTTTGACAAAGTTGGTGACAGCGCCTTTAAAAAGGAAATTAATGGGTTCAGACAAGTCACCAATAGATTTGAGCTCCTGACACAATTTCTCTAACAACTCCTCAGTAAAGTAGAACTTGAAAACACCAGAAAAAAGATCGTTCATTTTCTCTTTGAGATCAGAGTGAGTGGAAAAAGTTGTTTGTTCTGTGATAACAGATAAAACTTCGTTGAAGTGAGAATGAGAAAGATTTTTGCGAAAGTTATAAATAATTTTGGTGAAACGAAGGACTCTGTCAATGGCTTCGTGCTCCACTCCCAGAAAACTGTTAGATAATTTGTTGATGATCCGTTCATTAGGCTTCATGGACTTGTTGTAGTAGCAAAGTTCCACTGGAAGAGCTGGTCTCACAATCGACACAAACGAAGATTTGACGATAAGATAAATACCCAAAGAAGAGTCCCATTCTAAGGATAATGCTTCATTACCGTGACGCTGAAGCTCCGAATTTAAACGGTCAAATCGAGCCCATTCTTTCGCCAAGTCGTTTTTGTATGTTGAGTAATCAAGGTTTGAGTCGTTTGTGTATGAAATAGTTAATGCAGTTCCGACTGTTTGACAAACTTTGTCTTCTAAAGTCTGCTCACCATCTACCAATTGATTTGATGGTAGTGTAACAGCATAGTGACTACCATAAATGCTAAGTGCAGTCTCTATCGTCTTAGGGGTGTAACCATTTGGTCCAAAAATTTTGTTAAGATAAAATTTATTAACATCATCCTGCGAGTTTTCTGCATGAAAATATTGAGCATCAGAGTCTTCAACTTCGCAAGAAAGATGCCACAGCGGATCTGAGTCAGCACTTTTATGAGGTAGTGAGACTTGATAAAAGGCAGAACTAGTGTTGCTCTTCCATAAAATGGCAAGAAGTAAGTCATTGTCACTCTCAATCACCTTAAAGTCGTTCACCAGCCAAGTAGAAAAACTGTCAGGAATTTTAGGGATTATAGAATACTCTTCACCAAGATTGGTTAAAACACCACTATCACGGGTGAAGTCGAAATTAACCTGCCAAGCTTGAAAAATCCCGTCGCCATAGGGCAGCAGTGTCGTCAAGAAACAAGATCTAATTTCAGAGTATCGAGAGTTCCAAGCAGTGACTTTTAATAAATTTAGTGGTGATGGTCCTAGTTGTCTAAAGTTCTTTGCATTGTCGTTGTTGTTCACAGTGTCTAAATGATGCTCCTCAATAAATGTGATATCCTTCAATGACCACACTTTTAAACTGTTATTTATTGAGATAGTGATGAGTAGTTCGGCTTCGGGAACTGAAGCAATAGAAATGACGGTTTTTGCTAATAACCCAGGATGCCCTGGTACTTTATCGTTGTTTCTCCAGGGTAATATCCTTGAAAGACCATAAGTACCAGCAGTATCAGCAAATACATAAGAAGAAATTTGACTCAGTGGGCTCTGGCGCTCCAATAAGACGAGACTTCCATCAATAATACTAACAACAAGCTTCTGAGAAGACAGAGCGTGAATCAAATGGGGCTTTTTGATGTCGAAAGGGAATGGCAAGGCAATATTTCTCCAATTGCGAAAGTTGTCTTCTGTAAGACCAGTAGGCTCATCTGTAATATTTTCATGATCTTTTGAAACAAATTCCAAAAAACTGAATGAAAGAGTGTGGAGATAGCCAGATTTTGTAATAAAATCGATGACAAAATGATCAGAATCTTCGCTAATGGCAATACAATGATCATTGATATGTGTTGGTGAGTGAATTCTAATTTTTCTGAACTGTAAACTGACATTTGAGTTAAAATCAACTGGATCCAGTTCAATAGTCCGGGACTTTCGCAACAGCCTCCAGACAATGGATCGTGGTTGGTTGAGAGACGCATCAAAATTATGTCTAATGAAAGTTGATCCAGAAGTAGCAACTTGATTGAGATAATACGAGTCCTCAGCATCATCTGATATCTCTTTCAAAGAGCTGATTGATTTTCTTTTTAATGCTTCGCGTGATAGCAGTCCGCTCTGGTCGCGAGGCGCTTCTGGGACATACACGTCTAGCGCGGAGGCATAGTTGTTTTCTTTTTCAGACAAATTGACATTGGTCTCTTTGAATGATCTTATCACCACCATCTTGTTTCTATCTTTTAGTGATTGTTAAAAATACTGTCGTTAAAGTAAAATGAGATGATGAAAAGGTGTGAAAACGCGTGAGAAATTTGCTACTTGATGACGATGTTGATGATATTTTGTTTGTTGTTGTTTTAATTGAAAAGTTTTAAGGACTTTTTTGTATCTTTTTCCCAACCTTTGTATTACCCTTGCCCATATATTCAGTTAGGTACCCCTCCAGGTTATCATCGTAACAGGAGTCACTATACTTGTTGTGTTCGCAGCCTTAAATTTAGAGCAATGAGTAATGCTACGATTCAAGGACACAATGATATGGTCGCAAATATTTTTGCAACATTTTCTTCTTTACTAGGGTCTGAGGAAACTTCTGTTGATGAAGTTATAAATTACAAAAAGATTATTTTGATTGGAGACTCGTTGATTGAACTTTCGACTGACCCTTTGAACACATTCCCTTTGGGTTCTGCCCTTACACATTTGTTTCGAAGAAGAGCTGATGTTTTGAATAGGGGTCTGTCTGGCTACAGCTCTAAGTGGATGAGTAGTCAGTTTGAGCGGATTAAGGCCGAATTAACAAGATTTGGACCAAATCAGGTTTTTATGGTTGTGATACTGATAGGTACAAACGACAGTGTCTTGTCAGGGAACCCACATCATGTTCCTGTGGAAGACTTTAAAATCACTTTACATGATTTGGTACTAAATTTATCAAAACTAGCTCCTTTTGCAGCTATAATTGTCGTATCACCACCGCCTTGCTCACCAACGCTTCTGAACAGCAAGAATTCGAAGCTTTCAAAATCTGGTCGGGCGAGATCAAATGATACAGTTAAATCCTATGTGGCAGCAGTTCGAGAAGTTATATCAACAATTGATTCTCCTCTTGTCAGATTAGTTGATCTTTATAAAGCTTTAACAGAATCAAATCCTCCAATAGAAACGTATCTAAGCGACGGGGTTCATTTAAACGGTGAAGGCTATAAAGTCCTTTTTATCAATATTATTGAGACCCTATGTTCTTTGAATGGCCAACTTATGGCTCTTCCAATGGTTGAACCTCATTTTTCATCCAAAATAAATTTAATAAAAGACTAATTACAAATGCTCATCCTCTATTGATAGTGTTGCCAGAGCCCTTAGGGTTGGCTTCAACAAACTCATCCCACTGTCGGGCTTTCAATGTCTTTTGATTAGCTTTTTCTTCGTCATCCTCATCCTCCGAACTATCATCTTGCTTTGAAGAAGGACCTCCGCCCTGAATAATGCCACCACGCTTCATTTCCTCTTCTAAGTACTCCTCTACAGACATTGTAGGAAGGTACTGGCCGGTTCCCATAACACTACGCTGAATCTGGTCTCGCTTGGTTGACACTATTGTAAAAGGACGGTTGACCTTACCGGTTTTAGAAAGAATCGGAAGATTCTTGTTAGTAAGTCGAGCCTCCACTTTGTCTGTGTATCCCTTTTCGGATCCTCTCGATTCAAATCGTTTGTCTTTCTGTGCGTCTTCACTATGCTGATCTACCGTTGCGGAGCCAGGAGTCGGGAAGCGAATGACCATGTCTAATTCAGTATTGAGCATGTCAAGAGATGAAACAGCTTCAACCGCAAACGACTCTAACCTCGTAAACTCTACTTCTCGAAGAGCCTCTTCATCAGTAGATGAGCTCAATTCTTTGATTTTTTCTTGCAACTCCTTTGTTTTTTTGAAGCGCTCAATCTTTTCTGCTCGCATTGTGGCAGGGTTCGTTGATTTGACATCGCCAAGAGTAATTTTGCCAGTGCTAAGTGTTTCCTGAATCCGTTTCGAAATCACATTTTCGAGCAAACCGTAGTTTCGCAGATCTTTCAGAAATTTAAAATAATAGTCGATTGCCAGCTTTATTGTGTCGAGTCTAGACAGACGTTGGCTTTTCTCAGTGACCATTCCCATATAGTACTCAACAGTGAGATATTTGATGTCATTAGTGGAAATATCCTCTCGAGATTCGTTGTCACTAAATAAAGACAGCTTGTAAACAAATTCTTTGCATTGATTGAACGATTTCAGTGTCTCAGCGACTAGCTTTTGATACTCTGGGCTGTCTGGGCGGTTGGGTAATGATTTGAGCAACTCAAGAAGTTTGTGTGCATGCTCAAACTCCTGGCGCAAAGTACGGCCCTGACTCATAATTTATGTTATAAAACAAAGGGAAAGTTGTATTTATGAAAACGCCTAAGTTTTTTAGTATGGAACCTGGCAAATGCCTTTGATTTTGGGGGCTCGTGTCTTTTCGTTGGCTGTCATGGATTCTACACAAAATAAAACACAGTACAACCTTCAATAAAAAATACATACAGTAGGTAACGTGACCCAGCACTATTATGATGTAAGTTATTTGTTATAGTGGGGTCTCGGTGATAAAAAAAAAAAAAAACGACACTGTCCTCGAGTAACAGCAACTTGGCCGATTATAAATTCACGTCCTTTCAACTAAATTTTTCGTTTGAAATTCTTTTTTTTTTTTTTTTTTTTTTTTGAATCAAAGACTTTTCGTTTTCACATAATCTTCTACCCATACGCCCACTCTTTCTACAATGACTGCTGACTCTAACCTTCCTGGCCCTTACCTCAACTGTGACAATAACTCTTTTGCGTGGGCCTCAGCCCGCGACAGATGGCCCTCCATCATTGAGGCCATCATCAAGGATGTCCAGCAAACTATTGAAGAAACCGCTCTTGCGATTAAGCAAGAGACAGAAGAGGATAAGAAAGAGCAGTCTGTTAGAGTCCTTTTGCTTCAGGAAAAAATCAACGAAGGAAATGTGATTGTTGCTCAAACCACTCAGTTACTGGAAGACCTTAAAACTGATAAACCGTTGGTTCCCTTTGAAGCTATTGAGGCTGATCTCGTTGATTATAATAAAGAGCTAGCTAGAATTGGTCCCTTAACCTGGTTGACCGCACCTTGGTTGTTCTCCGAGTGCTTCATGTACCGCAAAATTTCAACTTTTTTTACTGCTCAAAAACGTTGGATCACGTATGATCCCTATGCTCGCCAAAAAGATGACGCTTTTAAAGCCTCTAAAGAAGGTGTTTATGAGCTTTCGCTTCGCTACAGGGATCTTGCTTACCAGCTTAAGACCCACAGAATCACCCCCGAGACTCAGAGACTGCTGTTTAGAGAGTTTGCTGATATTTCTCTTTGGGGAAATGCCACAGATTTGTCTCTTCTGACCAATGTTGCCCTCGATGAAATTAAAAGCCTTCAGGGTGCGGAGACTAGAAAGAAGAACGAGGCTAACATTCTTGTCAATGATCTCGACAAGGCATATGAGTCTCTCATTGCCCAAAGAGAGGCTGCCATCTCCGTCGGCAAAAATATTAGAGTTGACTTTGTCCTTGATAACGCTGGCTTTGAATTTTTTGCGGATACCGCTTTCATCCTTTACTTGCTGGACTCTAAGCTTGCTGATACTGTTATTGTCCACCCCAAGAACTACCCTTGGTTTGTGTCGGATGTTTTACCAAATGATGTACTTAATCTGTTTTCTCTTCTTAGCAACAAAAACTTTTTCGCTGATGCTGAGCATAGAGCCGATCTCGATGCATTTGCCGATAGACTTGTGAAGTACCATGCTGACGGGAAACTCTTGATCCGTACCAGTTCGTTTTGGACCACCTATCACAGCTTTGACCAGATCAGATCTGATGGTGCCGGTAGAGCTGTTTGGGAAGATCTCAAGGAGTCTGCCTTGGTTATCTTTAAAGGTGATCTTAACCACCGCAAGCTGATCAGAGATTTGGAATGGCCAAGAACTACTCCTTTTAAAGCTGCCATTGGTGCGCTTGCTACTAGCGGTGTTAAGGTTTTAACACTGCGCACTATTAAAGCTGACGTCGTTGTTGGTTTAGAGGAAGGTCTCGAAGCTGAGCTTGAAAAAAAATGGATTGAACAGGGTAACGCTAACAAACTTGGCTGGGCTTACAGTGGCAAGTGGGCTGTTATTCAGTTCTCCGATGGTACTAATTAGAATTTCAATTGGCTGTAGAATTAAATGATTCATGAGTTAACAAGATGTCTATTACTATGTTCTATATTATTATCGTAAAATCAGGGACCAATTTTAGTAAAATAGATCACTGCCGTATGGAAGTTTGTGGATTTCACCGACAGCACCAACAGAAACCTTTCCTCCAGAAACAGAGGAAGCAGCTTTGATTACTGCGTCGACAGAAGAAACGTTAATATTGGTATCTTGAGTCAAAGATGCAATGGATGAACCTTCTGTGCTCTGAGCAGCAACAAATCTAAGCCGGTTGACAGCTTTTTGGATCAAATCAATATCAATGGTGCTGGAAATTTCTCTAATTTCTCTTGCCGCAAAGCGAACGGCCTCGTTGACCTTCTCAGAAGAAGGACCACTGATAGTTACAGTGAGAATAGCAGCATTCGAATAGGGAGTATATGTCGTATCAATCTTAGTACCAGTTTTAGCAGCAACAGGTCCGAGTAGCGAACTACCGGGGGTCCACTTGATAGTGGGGGTACCACCAAGAATATTGGAAACAACGGCAAGTGCAGAAGACGGAGCGTCGGTAGGGAAGGCAAGAGTCACTGCGTTAGTGCCCGAAGCTCTGATCCTAATATCACCAGCATAAGTCTTGGTTTCGGGTGCTTCGAATTTGGCACCATCAGCAAGTCCACCAAAGTGCTCACCAACGAGTGCATTAAAGTCCTTTTCGACTACCGAAAAACCAGAAACAGTAATGTTGGCCTTGGTGTAAGCAGCCTTAGCAACTTCCTTGATCTGATCAATAGAAACAGGGCTGTGCTTTTCAATATAAAGACCGTTACCAAGACCAGTTCTAAAAGCAGCTTCGTAGGCAGCCTCTTGTGATCGAATAGCGGCGTTAGCAGCAGCAGCCTCGGCCTCCATAGCAGCTAAGGGAAGAACGTCTTCCAAAAGCTCGTACTGGTTATACAGTGTATTTTTAAGTACATCACCAAGAGCTTCAACGTAAAACGGGAGATGTTGCTTCAAAAACTTGGTCCGGAGAACAATGTTATCACGGTCGTGAAAGGTCTCAACCTGACCGCCGAGTAGTTCAGACTCGCGTGCAAAACGTAATGCTGAACGGTTCGCGGTGTTGCGGAAAGCAAACTTTTCAAGCACGTGGGCAACACCAGGTTGAGTATCAAAGCGCGATCCGGCATTAATGATAACTGAAAATTCAGAAATAGGTGCGTCGCTTGGCTTGACAGCAGTCTTAATGCCAGAGACGGTGCCAGTAGTGTAAGCGCGGCAACCAATGACAAAGCGGGAAGATCTAATGGCAGATAACATGGCTAAATAGAAAATGTAATAAAATAAAAAAGTTAGATTTTTTTTTTTTTTATAATAACGGTATGTCTGCAATTAGAACCTACTGTAGGGTGATGTTTGTTCAGGTATGAAGAGTGCCTGTGATGTTGAAAGACCGAATTGATTTTATCAATTGAACTTGATGTTGTCGTTTCAAGGCATTGTAAATTTTATGTCTTAGGTATTATATACATGATTTTAAGTTCCAAGTTATGCGTTACCATAGCAACAAATGTAAACACCAAACAAACAAACAAACAAAACCTTCACTATTGATCTCATCAAGCATTTCTCAGACACTCACGTTTTATTAAGCTCAGAGCGTATGTAAATCACCACAATATCTAGAGAATACGATACACAGCTATGTCTCGACGAAAATCTTCATTTATCGCGCCTGGATACAAGGCTACTGATAAAGACGTTGGGCAGCTCAAATCACTAATAGCCCAGGCCTTTCAGGAATCACAAAAGACTATTGCCAGTCACAGGAAGCTCATCATCTCGTTGGCCAATATTCAAGAACGTGCGATAGAAGCCGACCTTGAAACAGTTTTTACCAAATTTTTTTGCAAATGTTTAAACCGTATTCTGCCAGTAAAAAAGACAGAGAAGACCGCGGAACGTGTGGTTAAGCTTGTGGAGAGCTTTTCAAAACATATTCAAGAAAAGTATGCACCAAAAGAAGCCAATGAAGACGACGACAGCGACAATGTGGCATCAAGATTTACTGATGATGTTGTTAGGCATCTTTTGAAAGGTGTCACTTCTAAGGACAAACTGGTTAGAGCTCGATCTTGTCAGCTAATTGCAGCGATTGTCAATAGCTTACAAGAAATTGATGATGAGCTTTACGACAGTCTCAAGTTCCATCTCAGCAGTAGACTATACGACAAGGAGCAGACTGTACGATTGAACTCGGCTCTTGCCCTTACTCGTTTGCAAGATGATCCTGACAATATTACGGACGGCACTTTTTCAATTACAAAGCTGTTGCTTAATTTACTTCAACACGACTCTAGCCCTGAGGTTCGACGAGCCATTCTATTTAATTTAGAAAAAAACTCGTTGAATCTTCCTTATTTACTAGAGCGGGCATCTGATGTGCATCCTACGAACAGAAGATCGGTATATGCGCGAACTATCAAAGAAATCGGAGACTTTCGCTTACTCAGTATTGGCATGAGAGAGAAGCTTCTTCATTGGGGTCTAAAAGATCGCGATCCTAGCGTTCGTAAAGCTGCCACAAAAATGTTTCTCGGCCTTTGGCTACATAATGCTAACGATGATCTACTGGAACTGCTAGAGCGTCTTGATGTTCTCAACAGTAAGATTGCCAGCACGGCTATGGACGTTTTTTTTGCTAATAGACGCGACGCACTCGACAAAATGGAGTTTACTGACGAGTTTTGGAAAAATTTGACGCCTGAATCAATTTTCCTAGTTCGCAAATTTAACGAATTTTGCGTGAAGGAAAAATTTTCGCAGCTATTGGAAGAACGTATGCCAGAGCTTACTAAGATTGGTTTTATTATTGAGCACTATTTGCAGCTGCTCCAAAAGGACCCGTCGGACCCTGAAATGGAGTTCATTGTTGAACAGCTTTTGTTAATTGCAGAGACCTATGACTACGGTGACGAGATTGGCCGTAGAAAACTTAACAGTTTACTTCACGATGCACTCCTTAACAACGAGTTCAACGACACACTGATAAAGTGCTGTGTGACTATTATCCGCAAGATTTCTGTCAAGGAGAGTGATTTTTCTCAGTTTATTGTTGAGTTGGTGTCTGATATTCGTGATCCTTTTATGACTGGTAAGAAAGATGGTGAAGAAGCTGAAGAAGAAGGAGAAGATCATGCTGAAAAAGAGATGTTGGCTACAATCAAAAGTTTGTCTGTTGCTCAAAGTACGCTTGAGTTGATCGAACGCCCAATTGAAGAAAACGTCTATCTATCTTCTTTGCTAGATACACTCGTTATTGACTCTGTGAGAAATCATGAGTCGCGTATTAGGGAACGCGGTTTATTCTGTTTAGGTCTATACTGTTTGTTGAGCAAGAAATTGGCTATTGATAATATTTTGCTATTTGGCCATTGTTACACTAAAGGTGATACTAATCTTAAGATCCTTGCAATTAAAACCATTAGTGACATTCTCACTATTCACGGCACCCAAATCCTTGATCTTGAAGACAGTGTTGATACCTTAACAATTTACAAAATGTACTACAAGGCTGTGCGAAACGATGATGACCCTGATACCCAGACTGTCGCTGCTATTTCTCTTTGCAAATTGCTTCTTGCTGGTATAATTAATGAGCCTGATTTGGTCAAGACTTTAGTTGTGGTTTACTTTAATGGAAACTCATCTTACAATCAATCCCTCCGTCAGGCACTGACTTACTGTATCCCTGTGTACTGTTTCTCATCGTCTGAGAACCAAAAGATTATGGCTAGCGTTGTAGTCGACTCTGTGAGGCGGCTAACACTGCTTTATGAAACTGCAGATGTAGAAGAGATGCTTAATCCGACTCAAATTTTACAGCAACTGATAGATTGGACCAACCCAAGCCGGGTAGTGCGTCTTAACAGTAGCGGCCAAATGGCTGGTGGCGGTGGTAACGATGACGTGCAGTGTTATGTGGCTATTGACATGATGAACCGACTCCTTGATGACAAGACTCCTGGTAAAGATGAGCGGAAAGCATTGATTACCGGGTTTTCACGGTTGTACATTCCGGACACCACGCCGCTGGAACAGTTAAAAGAACTCTTTGAATTGGTTGATGAGTACGTCAATGAAGGCGATATTTCTGAGGCTTACGCTAAAAACGCGATGCAACGGTTCTACAATGAGATTAAAGGTGCAATCGAACGGGCTGAACAGCTTTTAGCGGTCAAGCCAGATGAAAAAGAGGAAGAAGAGTTAGTACTGATCCATAGTGCGAGCGAGAATCCCAAAGAGGACAAAGAAAAGGATTCTAAAGAAGTTTTTGAAACGCCTTCGGAAGAACCTACTGAGAAAGTGGTTACCGAGGATGGCACAGGGCCAGACCGTTTATCATTGGTTGAATCTGTTGCCGAAGTTGAAGCCAAAGAAGATAATGATATCGAAAATGCTGTCGCTAATGGTGACCTGGAAGATAATGAGGAAGCTAAACTAGAGAAACCAGAAGCGGAAACCTCCGAGTCCGAAAACGAGGATATTTCTATTCAGGACAATAAAAACGAGACATATGAAGACCAAGATGAGAAAGAAGACGATGATGATGATGATGAGCTGATCCCACAGGTTAATAAAACGTCCAGAAGCAGCCGCACTACACGAAGTAGTCGCAGTACTTTTCGATTTTCTTCAAGAACCAAAGCTGAAGCAACGGACGAAGACTCTAAAGACAGAACAACACCCAATTCCAAGACTTCCAAAGACAAATTTTTATTGAAACGGAAATCAGTGTCCAAATCCAATGATAAGTCCAAGTCTCGCAGTAGCAAGAGTAGCAAAACGAGTAAAAACGCCAAGTATGAACGCCCTGGTAAGCGCCAGCGTACTAGTGGCACAAAACAGGACGTTTCGATTGAAATTGACGACTCTGTCGGGGATAGTAATTAAGACATAAAAGGTTTTGTGATCAGTCTGATCTTTACTAAGTTCCTTTTTTTTTTTTTACACTATGTGGTACTTATTTATTTATTCAAGTCTTATTAAATTTTTGTTTTGTTATTATTTCAAGGCATTGTGATGTCTATAGTTAAAAAAAAAAATTACTTGTAGATATTGAGCAACAACAGTTATCAACTATGCCATGTATCGCGCTCATGATAACAATATTGTGATTTTAGGAGCAATTGATTTTGATTTTTTATTATTTAGATTGATAGGAAAATCAACTTGGTAAAACATAACTTTTTTCATGGGTTTTTTTTTCCCTGCAAGAAAAAATCAAAAAGTTTTTTTTAGTTTTTTTCAGTTATACGAGAGATCATGAATAGCATGTGAACAGATCCAATTAATTTGTATTTTTTTTTTTTGCGCTTAATATATATGTTGTCATTATATTTAAAACTTGCCATCATTAGACGATTATCCTGTTTTTGTTTTTTTTCATTCAGAATCCCTTTGAAAAAAAAAAAAAAAAAACATTTTTTCTGGCTTTGATTTTGTGTCGTATTTGTCGTTTATCCACAAACGGGGAAACGACAAAACCCCCCAAAGAAGAGAGAGAAAAAAAAAAGAAAATAATAATAAAATTCACTGGAGCGCCGCGTTAACACTCAAGGAGATTGGTAATTCGTACGCCTGTTTTCTTTTTTCTTTTTTTTTTACTGCAATTGCCAAGTATGGAAATGGTTCGTGTATGTGTGTAGAAGAAGTAAGAGAAAAAAAAGTGTTAAGACAAGAATAATAATATTAATAAAAGAGTTATAGAACAAAAAAAAAAATAGTTTCATTTAAGCGAAACAACGTGTTGTTTTCTCGACATTTTCGTCAGGGGCTGAGGCATGTTTAAAAAAAAAAAAAAAAGGCTGCTGCTCTACATATGATAGAAACTTGAGAATAGCTTTGTTTAGATTTTGTTTTTTTTTTCTAATCTGACAATTCAGTTTCGACATCTGGTTTTTGAACAAGCTAAAATTGTACCAGAAACTATACATAAATATTTCTACTTTTATTACAAGTAGGTCGCCAATTTTTGTTTTAAGTCGTGAACTCCTATTCCTACAAACAAAAAAAAAAAAAGAGGCAATGGCATTAATAGTATAAGTTCCATTTGAAATATAAGTTGTTGTTGTTTTTGTTGTTGTAGTTGTTGTTGCTGTTGTTTCTGAATTTTTTGTGTTGTTGTTTTCCCTTTATTCTCAATTAAGCTCGTGGTTGGCAGTAAAACTGTTTGGTACTTCTCCTGACTTTGATGATTTTGGCTGTTCCGGTGAAATTTTCAAATCAGAAATATTTCTACCACCGTGTTTCCTTTTTTTTTTCCTTCGTTCTTTCTTCTTTCCTTATTTTTATATTTATATATATTCATTCCTTATCACCCTTTTTTTTTTTTTTTCAACAACTCCATCTTTTTCTCTCACTAGTTTTTTCAACAAAATCTCTATAATGGCTACCAAACTCGCCCCTAAGGACTTTAAGGCTGACGCCGAATTTGCCAAGGCTATGCATGGCACTACCAACGCTGGCAAGACTGGCTTTTCCTCTCTAGCGAGCAAGAATGAAGAGGCCCACCTAGCTGCCGTCGACGGTTACTTCAAGCACTGGGATAACAAGAACTCGGAAACTCAGACTGAAGAGGATCAGAAGACTAGACTCGAGGACTACTCTTCCCTTACCAAGCACTACTACAACCTGGCCACCGACTTTTATGAGTATGGTTGGGGCACCTCCTTCCACTTTTCCCGTTATTACAAGGGTGAAAGCTTCAAGCAGGCCACCGCCAGACATGAGCACTACCTTGCTTACAAGATGGGTCTCAAGGCTGGTATGAAAGTTCTTGATGTCGGCTGCGGTGTTGGTGGCCCCGGTCGTGAGATCTGCCGCTTCACTGACGTCAACATTGTCGGTCTCAACAACAATGATTACCAGATCCAAAAGGCCAACCACTACGCCAAGACCCAGAAGCTTGATGATAAATTGTCCTACGTGAAGGGTGACTTTATGCAGATGGATTTTGCCGACGAAAGCTTTGACGCTGTTTATGCGATTGAGGCCACTGTCCACGCCCCTGTCCTCGAGGGTGTCTACAGTGAAATTTACCGTGTTTTGAAGCCTGGTGGAACATTTGGTGTGTACGAGTGGGTTTTGACTGACAAGTACGACGAGTCTAACCCGCGTCACCGTGAGATTGCCTACGGTATTGAAGTTGGCGATGGTATTCCCAAGATGTACACCCGCGATGTTGCTGAGCAGGCACTCAAGAATGTTGGCTTTGAGATCCAGTACCAACAGGATTTAGCTAACGTTGGTGATGACATTCCCTGGTACTACCCACTTGCCGGCGAGTGGAAGCATGTCCAGTCGCTCGGTGACCTGTTTACTATCTTCCGCACATCCAAGTGGGGTCGTTTCCTCACCACCGAGGGTACTGGTCTGCTTGAAAAGCTGAAAATCTTGCCTGCTGATACTAAGAAGATCACCCTTGCGCTGGAGGATGCTGCGGTGAATCTTGTTGACGGTGCTAAGTTGGGAATCTTCACTCCTATGATGCTTTACATTGTCAAGAAACCTGAAAACAGCAAGTAAATGCGTTTTTTTTCGGTTTTTTTTTTTGGTTTTTGATATTGTTGTTGTTACCGACATAGACACGTCGGAAAATCATGTGATATGAATATTAGTAACTACTTAGTAATTGTGCTGTAATACCTTAATTTGATCTGGCATTTAAATAATAAAACATATGACTTGTTTTTTTTCTTTTAATTTTTTGAAAAAAATAAAAAAAAATTCATCTGTGGAAGAATGATGACGTAGCATTTACATAGTGGTACAGGGCATATTTTTGAGTACCGACCATATTAATATTACTGATGAAATAATATATTAGAAAATTCTACAATCCGGGTACATGTAGAACATATTCATGTACATTTATGTACTGATCTCTCTCTCTTTTTTTTTTTTTGAATAAAAACAAAAACCAATAAGCAAAACTACTTTAAAACCTACCTTTATTAGCAATGTCGACAGGTCTTTTAATTTATATAGAAATACCATTCACACATCATCATAATTTCTATATAAATGATTTGCTTTGCTGCAGTACGTGTACAACATTTCACTAACGTAGTTGTCATTTATACGCCCTGACACATATTCAAATAGCGTGCAAAGAAAAAAAAAAAAAACTCCGTTGCCACGTAATGTCATAGTAGAGTTATACAATTAGTGTAGTAAAATCTTGAAATAATGAACTTTCTTTTTTTTTTTCTTTCTCTGTCTCAACTCTTTTTTTCTTTTCTTATTATTAACTGCAAGCAGCTCTCTTGTACCATCATAGAGGCTTCAGTCTATCAGCGCTATTACGTCCTTTCTTTAACCTTTTTTTTTTTTTCTCGAACGTATTAATTTATTTATTTATTTTTGATCGCATCGCTATTTCAACTTCACACAACAACAATGGGGTCTGCTAAACGTTTAACTCTCTTTCTATTCCTAGCTGTCCTATTATTCTGCGGCTCTCTTGTCAATGCTGCAGAGAACGCCAAAGCAGAATCTAAAGACGTCTCAAAGAATGGAAAGACTGATGCTTCATCACAAAAACCCGATACTTTGTCACAAAAAACCGACGCTTCTTCACAAAAAGCCGACGGTTCATCAAAAAAAACTGATGCTTCGCTAGCAAAAACCGAAGCGACTGAAAAGGAAGAGCCCTTTATGAACGCTGTTTTCCGTGATATTTATTTAGCCCGTGATGAGGCGTTTGTCTCACCGCGTACTCATCCTTACCTTTTTTCGTTTACCGGTCGTTGGATGCGCCGACGTGATGTTTACCAGGCTTCCTCTTGGCCTGGCACGTCTGTCACCGCTCTGATTTTTGGCCAAACTTGCCGCGTTAAGGTTAAAGCCCCTGTTAAGGAGGGTATTGTTGAAGGTCACTACTTTCTTGCTTCAGTCGACAACGGTCCCCAGCTTTTATTCACTCTGCCTCACTATAACGCATCTGAAAACCCTGTCTTTGAGTTCAACATTAAGATGCCTGAACTTGATGAAGCCATTTCTAGCGCTGCCCAGACTACTAACGTACTCATCCCACACATTGTCGAAATCATCTCAGAGCCTAACTTCCCCATCAATCTTATCGGTATCACCATAGACAACACTATCATTCACCAGGGCCGCAACTGGCTTAAGCGCCAAAACAAAATCCCCACTGTTGAATACATTTCTGATAAGCTTCCTAGCGCCCCTCCACTCAATCAGTCCGTCATTTACAATGTAGCGCGCGAGTTGCACCTCCGCCAGGAATACGTTGTGACCCATGGCAAGTGCTTTTCTTCTGAGTGCAAGCGTAGCCAGGCTGGTCTTGCCGAGCAGTATACCTATCTGTCACCGTTCAACGGTAATCCCCGACCACAGGACGCCCGTGATCCCATGCCTAGCAAGTACGTTTTCCACCGTGATGATGCGCTCTTTGAGGGCAAGGAACCTGAATTTGTAATCGTGGATGTTGGTGACAATGATCTTGCACATGAGGTTAACAGTTTTGACTTCATGCAGAGTCTGCAGTCATTCTTTGGTAACCTCATTGTCAACTCACGCCCGGACGCTGAGATCTTTGTTCTGATCCGTACCGGCCGTTATGTTACTGAAACCGAAGATGCTATTGTATCTATGCATTACCCGCGTCTTCATGCCGTAAAGTATGATGAGCGCCGCGCAGGCGGCGACTCTGCTTGGCACAAGTCGTTCTACTGCTCGTACATTCTGCCGCTGGCCGACAGCTCGTACCCATACCGCGAGCTGTGTGGTACTGCCTACGAACAACTTTCTGCCGGTTCGCGCGTCTCCAGCAGTGCTGCCAAGACTGTTCTGGTGCTACTGGCCGTGGGCAGTGTTTTTGGTATGTTTTACGCGTCCCGCCGCCAGCTCGTGGCCTACTGGAGCCAGCTCCGGGGCTACTCTAAAATTTCTCCTACTGCAACCACCAAAGAGACTAGTTCCAACTAAGTAAATATGTCTAGTTAATGTATACGTATATATATATATATATATATAATATCTGTGGATGTGAATTTATGTTGTTGGTCTTTTAGACTTTTTTTTGGCAATTTTATACATGATTGAAATTTTTTACAGAGTCTTCATGTCGATAACACTCAAATAAAATTAAGTCACAAGCATATCTTTCATGACTGCTAGAAGGGGCCCATATTGCCTTTCTTACATAAGAATAATAATAATAATAAATCATGTTGTGGTATATGGGGGAAAAAAAAAATTAGAAAAAAAACAATTAATTATAAGATTAAGACAGGAAAAAAAAAATTAATTATGATAGGCCATTCCCATGTTAATTAGTTGGGGTTTTTCGTTGTTGCTGTTGTTGTTGTTTTATTGTATCATCGTCGTCGTCTCTATCATCCCTTGGGCCAGTCCAGGGGAAAAACCGTACACGCGTCCCCCAAAGAAAAAAAAAAAAGGAAAGAAAAAAGAAAAGAAAGGGAAAAAAAAAAATTTTTCTTCGAAATGAATCAGCCATAGAGTTTATTTAGGAAATGAAGGTAGTCTCACAGAAACCATGGCCCTTTTCTTCGATGATAGCCTCGCCGGTCTCTTTGTTGCTAATTTTGACCACCATATTGTGGTTGCTGAACTGGTAGATATACGGCTTGGCGCCAGAGACACCAGAAACCACTTTCTTGACAAAGCTGGGAATCTCGGCCATGACATCAACGCGCTCAACCAGCTTGCTCAAATCGCCAGAAAGGTGAGCCACATAAATTGTGGCGTCCTTTTCGGGATTCGGGCTTGGACCAGACAGATCAAAGGTGATGCGCTTGGGCGCGGGCCAGCCAACCTCATCAACCTCAGCATCAAGGTGAGTCACCTTGACATCGATAGATGTAAACAGCAACGCATTGTCACGAGTTACGCCACCGATACTAACGGTGCACGATCCGTATGATACAGGAGTCGTGAACTCCATAACCACAACCGACGTTGCGGGGCCTTGAAAGTTGATAAAGTTCCAACGCGCGGCCGCGTGGTGAGGCTTCATGCCCTGCATGGCCATCACATACATAGACTGGCCATCGTTAATTTCAATGGTGCGGCCGTCGCCAAGCTTAATCGTACCAACAACAGAGTTGCGGGGCCAGAAGACATGACGCATGGAACCCCAGGGAGCGGCAGGGTCATCACCGTAGAGAGAAGTGCCAGTTTCACCAATCTTGAAACCGTCCGCGAGACGCTTGACTGTAAAGTCAACAATGGAATTCTCGTTCACATGAGATGAAATTTTATAAGTGGTAGCATCTTCGCTCAATGAGATAGACACGTTGTGGGCGTTAAACTCCGTGCCTTTGGCTTCAAAGTCTTCCAAGTTGGTAGAAGTCCATACGCAGTCCTCAGGCTTGGTGTCGTGGACGACGCGGCAAGTAAACTGGGCTGTAAAATGAAGACCAACGGGGTTTGAGTGGATGATCTGCGCAAAACCGTAATGGCCAGTAGATGGAGAAGTAAAGTAGAAGGTCTGAGTCTCAACGTGGGAAGACCAGGGGGCACGCCACTCGAGATCCTGACGAGTCAGCGCACCGTAAGGATTTTGGCCAGGCTTGATAGTATCTGTAATAGAATGAAAGGCTTCAGGGCCGTAGATAGGCTCAGCTGAGCCGGTGATGGCGGATACGCTAAAACAGAATGTGTGATTAGACTAATTATTGTTTTGATCTACTCAAACAGTTGACTATACATACCTTCCTTGAACCCACTTTAACATGATGACTTAAGAATGTGTAAATAAACTGGCCTGAAACAAAAAAAAAAGTGAGACTAATTGAAATTAAAGGCTTGAAGCAGCAAAAGGGGAGTGTGTTTGATGATTTTGTTGTTATTAGTGTTTGCTGTTGAAAGAGAGAAAGAGGAGAGAAAGGAGAAAGATCAAAAGTACAAACAAGAAATTTTTGGGCAAACTATGAGAACTGTAAAGTTTTTTTTTTTTTTGTATGTACAAATTGAAAAAAATAAAAATAAGATTTGAGGTTTTGTAGAATTATTTTTTTTTTCTCCTGAAAGCAAAACAAAAAAAAAAAATTAATCACAAACCAAGTAATAACCAAAAGAAACCAAAAAACTTTAAAACAACTCAAATAAGGTCGAACTCAAACCATAACTAAACTTGGAAGCCAATAATAAACTAATATTAAAATGAGAAAAATGTACACATAAAAAAAATAAAATGAAAAATAAAACGATAATAATGCCTTTTTTGGGATAAAAATCGTTCCCAACATTAATCCTTATTTTTTTTTTTAACCCAAATGTTTGATTCCTAATAGATCTTGTTGTTGTGATTAATATAACAAGATTAACAACCAAAAAACGGTTGTTTGTAGAACTTGCTATTGGTTGACCAGTGCCCTAGCCCAGGTTCGTATTTAACGCCTTCATCTCTTTTAAACCACGACAACAATCCAAGCTCCTCAGATATAACGAGGTAAAGACGTAAAAAAAAAAAAAAAATGAAAACACGCCCGTTGTTTTGCTGCATTACGCAGCCGTCATCATGGTAATCGTGGTGGTCATCGTAGCAGAAGACACCGTAGTAAACACAGTTCTCTTGGGAGACAGCGATCAAGTGACACATGTACATCCACCGAAGACACGCTGGTAACGCTCAGAATAGCAATACAAATATGGAACTCCTGAAAAGCCAGCGGCTCACGTGGCCTGTTTAAAGTTACACTCTTTCTTGAAACCATTTCTTCTCCATGGTTGTAAGTGGGTATACAAATGTCACCTACGAACACATCAATGTAAAAAAAAAAAAAAAATTAGTGGACTCATTTGTCATGTCGTACAAGGTCTGATCATGCTAAAGCCGCGGCACTAACGATGCATATTGTCAGTGACTAGTTTAGTCGTGGTGTGCGTATATAACTGAGGCCGTGAAGGCTCTCGTTTAACCGTTTCGCTTACTGCACGGCTGAAGCATTTTTTTCCATATGCCCCTGGCCTAGGCTCTCTCGTTAATCAATAAATCCACCGTTTTTTTTTTCCCTCTTGCTAATATCTACTTGACAAGACAAAGTCTATAATTTATTTTTTTTAATTCTTCACTTGATTGTGTTTTTTTAATTTTTGGTATTGACTAGACGCGAAGAAGGTTACTTTGATATTCGCCAGTTCAAGACTGCATGTATTTCAGATTTATTTGTCATATTTCTATGTACGAGACTATAACTTCCAGCCTTCTATTCTAGTCTGTCTTCATGTGAAATATAGATAGAAAATGTGTTTATTTTCCTTTCAACACATAGTTCCATAATTGAAAATAAAATAAAATAAATAACAATGATATACAAAGAAGACATACATTCGTCTCTTTATGTGATATAATGCTTTTGTTTTTAAAGTGATAAGTAGTTGATAATCTTACTTTATTATATTTTAACTTTTGTTGTAACTGTAGTTTTTTTCTAAATAAAAAAAAATAAAAAAAAATAAAAGCTATAATATATAGTGTAATATAAATTAAAATGGCCTTGTATTATTTCACCTACTAAGAACAATAAACAGATCTTTTATCCATTTCAACTGCTTTTTTTTTACTTAAGATTGTTACCCATAAACGTTTAATATGAATTTAAAAAAAAATTAGCAAAGCTGAACACGATGTATTAGATTTTATATTGTAGGTTAGTATGCGTTTCTTAGTTTATGTTAATTAGTATCAAAAAAAAAAGGAGCCACGTATTTTATCACAAAATCTAGCTTACATAGTTTCAATCCTTACTGGCATCCACTGTGTTAAGACTTTTTATTATTCAACAATATATTGGCAACAATGAAAAAAACACTTATGATGAACAATAAGAATTAAAACAATTGAAATATCAATTTAATATATTAAATATATATATATATATTTAATTTGATTATTATAATTAGTTAAGTAAAATACAACAAGAATTAGACCACTCAACAGTGGCCGCGCCTTAATTTTTTTTTTTTTTTTTTTCAATTGCCTCGATGGTCCCAAATTTTCTTTTTAATCAATAATACTAAAACAAAATGGGCCCTTTTTTTTATTATAAATAGATACACTTGATATGACGCAAAAGGTTAATATACACATATTAAAAAAAAAAAAAAAATAGCTTTGAATTTCATGAAACCCTTCACCTTTGTAAAACTTATTTTTTTAAAAAAAAGACTGCGTTGTCAGTCAATATTTTGGTCATTCTAGAATTTTAATATAATATAGTGTCTAAATATTATGTGTCAAAGTGAAAAAAAAAAAAAAAAAAAGAATTAATCTGTTTCAATTAAGCAAATCATTAGCTGAAAACGTGAAAAAAAAAAAGTGTCAGACCGGTTTTTTTTTTTACGAAAAAAAACTTGTTGTTCACAAACCCTTTTTTTTTTTATTCAGTTGCCAAGGGCATCGCATAACGATTATCTAATTCACAAGATGTTTATACATATTAGGCTTTGTGTCGTGTGAGTAGATATGATCAGCAATTCCTTTTAAAATAATATTTTCTTCGTTTTTTTTTAAAAAATTCAATTGATTAAAAAAACACTAAACATTCAATTTTTATTATATACTCATTATAGTTCAATCATGCATTAATTTTTTTTGTTCGTTTCTAGATCATCTCATTAGAAACTTACAGTTGGGGGCCAGCAGCAATGACCTCAGGGAGAGCCTCAGACTCGTAGTTCTTGAAGTTCTCCTGGAAGAGAGCACCAAGCTTCTTGACTTCCTGCTCAAACTCCTTCTGGCCACCAGTCCAAGAAGCAGCAGGGTTAAGAAGCTCAGAAGGAACGTTAGGAGCAGTCTTAGGAACCTGCAGGTTGAAGACACCGAAAGTCTCGTACTCGGCCTTGGCAAGCTCACCGCTGTGGATAGCATCCAGGATAGCACGAGTGTACTTAAGAGGACATCTCTTACCACCCTTGGTGGCAGAAGCACCGGTCCAACCAGTGTTGAGCAACCAAGCGTTAGCCTTGTGCTGGGTCATCTTGTCGGAAAGCATCTTAGCGTACTTCATGGGGTGGAGAACCAAGAAGGGCTGGCCGAAGCAAGCAGAGAAAGTGGCCTCAGGCTCAGTAACACCCTCCTCAGTACCGGCCATCTTGGAGGTG
Organism: Geotrichum reessii; assembly: GCA_013305925.1. Lineage (NCBI taxonomy): Eukaryota > Fungi > Ascomycota > Dipodascomycetes > Dipodascales > Dipodascaceae > Geotrichum > Geotrichum reessii. The sequence goes on along the minus strand of QVTG01000017.1, from coordinate 33,075 downwards.
TAACCAGAAATGAAGTGGTACATGACCTGCTCGTTGGTCAGCTTGGAGATAGGAGGAATGACACCACGGGCGTCACAAGTGAGCAGAACAATGTTAGAAGGATGAGTGTTGGCAAAGCAGGGGATGAGAGCATTGGGAATGTACTCAATGGGGTAAGAAACTCTGGTGTTCTCAGTAAGAGTCTTGTCCTCGTAGTCAACAACACGAGTGGCAGGGTCGAAAACAACGTTCTCAAGAACGGAACCAAAGCGGATGGCGTTGAAAATATCAGGTTCCTTCTCAGCAGAAAGATCCAAGCACTTGGCGTAGCAACCACCCTCGATGTTGAAAACACCATCGTCGGTCCAGACGTGCTCATCATCACCAATGAGGAGACGGCTGGGGTCAGCAGAAAGAGTAGTCTTACCAGTACCGGAAAGACCAAAGAAGAGGGTGACATCACCGTTAGGACCCTGGTTAGCAGAAGAGTGGAGAGTCAGGTTGTTGAACTTGATGGGCTGAATGTAGAACATGACAGTGAAGATACCCTTCTTCATCTCACCAGCGTACTCGGTACCAAGGATGGTCATCTCCATCTCCTTGAAGTTAATGGCAACGGAGGTAGAAGAAGACATACCGTCGGTGAATCTGTTAGCAGGGAAAGCACCAGCGTTGTAGATGGTGAAGTCGGGCTTGCCAAAGTTGGCGAGCTCCTCCTCAGTGGGTCTGATAAGCATGTTTCTCATGAAAAGAGCATGGTAAGCACGAGCACAGACGATACGGACCTTGATTCTGTACTTGGGGTCCCAACCGGCGTAAGCGTCAATAACGTAGATTCTCTTTCTGGTGTTCAGGTAATCAACGGCACGCTCTCTGTTGATCTTCCAAGAGTTCTCAGAAAGTTTCTTGTTGACAGGACCCCACCAAACGTGCTCGACAGAAGAGGGCTCATCGACAATACGCTTGTCCTTGGGAGAACGACCAGTCTTCTTACCAGAGCAGGCAACGAGGGCACCAGCGGAGGTGATGGCAGAGCCAGACTCGTGAACGAGAGCATCCTCGTAGAGCTCAGCGGCAGAGGGGTTGTGAGAGATAGTGACCTTATCGTAGTCAATGTGGGCGGTCTCGTAGAGTTCTTCCTCAAGCTCGGTGTGAGAGTGAGTGGGCTCAACGCCCTGGGGGTGCAGAGAAGTCTGGTTAACGGGAGGAGACATGATTGATAAAAAGTAGAGTAGTGGATGGAGAGAAGGGGAATTGATGAAGTGAGAAGGAAAAAGATTGAATAACCCGGGAAATGATTTGGTATTTATACTTGAACGAGTCGAGATGAAATTTTTTTTTATGATTTCCGGGGTAGGAAAGGTCAGGGAAAGTATCAAAAACAAAAAAAAAAAAGTGACAGTTACACAAACACACACACATGAAAGTTGAAAAAAAAAAAAACAGCGTGAACTTTTGACGGCTTGATTGAAAGTATGGAGAAATCAACGGGGTAATAAAAAAAACCGAAAATTTATCGGAACCAAAAAAGAGTCAAAACGACTTGAGTGTTGTCGAAAATTAAAAAAAAAAAAAAAAAGAAAATATATCAAAACAAGACTAAAAATAAAAACGATATTTTCTCGGAATTAAAAAAAGGCTTTTTAACAACAATTTTTTATTTTTTTTTTCGGTCTTTCGAGACATACTTTGTCCTTGATGAAAGTTGAAAACATGAACCCATTGAAGAGTTAAAAAGTTCTAATGAGTTGCAACTGATATGATTTATCTACTGGCATATATTTTTTACAGTATGAGTTGAAATATCATCTTTTTTTTATATATTGTTGGTGTTTTTTCAACTGTCGCGTGCGTGTTAATATTGTTTGGTTTTTAGTGTGCCTCCTAAAAACAAATCAACTACAAGCCTTTCCGGATTTGTTGCTATTAAAGGCTTAAATCACTAATTCAATCACAAGATCACTCAATTACTGGCAAAAGCAACCACAATTTAAAACTTATTAGCATCAATTCATCACTGCTACAATAAAAAAAAACTGTTAGCTTTAGTTTAGTCTTGATCATGTTTTTTTTTTTTTTTTTTTCTCCACAATTTGGAGTTGTGAACACTCAATGATTTTTCTGACAACCGCCTTTGTATTATTGTTGTTTTTTATTGTTTTTCATCAAAGCAACAGTAGTAACACATCATCTTTTTGTTTGATAGATGAACTTTACTTGGGTCTGGTGAGACCACTATCAATTCTTTTTAAATGTACTGTAAACCTTGGCTCTCTGTAGAGTTTTTTTTTTTTTTTTAATTGCTTTTGTTTGTTGTAAGCAAACAACAGTCTTTTTTTTTTAAAAAAAAGAATTGGTTTTTAGATTTTTCTGTTTTATTTCTTATTACTATTTGAAAAAAAAAATTTCATTATTATTTCAATGGATTTTTTTAAATGTAAAACTTGACCATTAATTTTATAAGATGGTGTTAGATGGTTGTTGTTGATGTTGTTTTTACTATGGGCTTTTTCCCCAGAAAATTCAGCCAACCAACGACGAAAAAAAAAAAAAAAAACGTCTTTCAATGGTTTTTTAGTTTCTGTGGGGTAGGTTAGGGTTTAACTCATTGGCAAATAAAATATAAATCCATTAGTCTCTTTTTGGTGAAGTTTTTGGCTTTTTTTTTTTTTCTTTTTCAAAATGTAACTAAATGTAAACAAATGTAACTTAGCCCCTAATTTTACTGTGTTTATCCTTAGCTTTTTTTTTTTGTTTCCATACAGTTACTCTAAACACTCCTTCAAAAAAAAAAAAAAAAAATCTCATCAAACTTTTTTTTTTGTTTGTCCCAAAACTAAAAATGTAAAGCTTCCTAATCAATGTCGGAATTTTTCGTCAATCAACCGATTTGTTCCGATGCCTTAATTCACACGCTTCGCCCCAGCCACATACACTCATCAAAGATTATATAAGAAAATTTAGATTAGATAATTTCCCCGATTATCGGGTTTTATTAGGTAATCCAAACTAAATTACGTAATTACTATATGAGTTTGTTCACGATTTTTTTTCGGTGACTGAAACTTTGCAAAACGACAACGACCGATTCATCGGAAAGTCTCGTTGCAGCCATACTATAGACTTTTTTGAAGATTTGTTTTTTGAAAAAAAAAAAAAAAAAAAAACGTTACCAAAGAAGACGCGGAATTCTCGGGGAGGTTTGAATATTTTTTTTTAAGGGGAATGAGAGTTAAGACTCAAAGCCTAATCAAAGATCAATTCTCATCTTTTTTTTTTAATAATAATAATAATAATACTAATAAATATTCCTGGTTGCATGAAAATTCTCTATTGTCTGACTCCTGCTTACACACTGAACATTTGATTTTTTTTTTTTTTGCACCTAGAAGCGTATTTTGAAAAGATCCACATTCAATGACTAGTTATGCTGGTGAACTCTTCACTCCAAATAATATAACAAGGCAGCTTTTTTTTTTAAAAAAAAAAAAGATTGGTTTTTTACTATATAGGAGTATGTGTTTGTGTTGCCTGAGACCATTTTAAAGTTAAATACGTTAGATGGTATCGTACAAACCTGGTTTCAGGCACCGGTTTCTTTGTCTACAAATACACAAAAAAAAAAAAAAAAAAAAAGATTGGGTGTTGTTGTTTATGTATACAAAAAAAACTATTGTTTCATACTGAGCTTCGTATAAGTTTTGTTTAGGTGAAACATACACTCATAATCTATTTATCTACTCATAACTCATAATGCTAATTTCTCACAAAGTCTCAATTTCAAAAAAAAAAAAAAAAAAAAAAAATAAAAGTGTTTAGGTTAGTGCTAATCAGGATTTTTTGAAAAAAAAAAAACCGTGAAATTATATCAACACTCTAATTAACGATCGTACAACAAAAAACCCACCATTTCAATTCACTAGAATACTTAACACGAACTCACCCAAGAATGTTATATTTTTTTTTTTTTTTTTTTTTTAAAAAAAAAATAAAAGGTCTCAAGGATATGAAGTGTATATGTTGAGAAGCGGCGAGGAATACTCCGAAAACAATTAAAAAATATATATATATATATATACGTAACGCGTATGTAGAACCCTAAACTTTTTTTTTTTCTTTTATTTTACCATAAAAAATGGTTTTCTTTCCCCCACTAAATATTCATAGTATATAGACATTATATTTTGTGGTTACCGATATGCTTCGATTTATTTATTGATATATTTTGGAGCCATGTAGAAGCAGTACACACACATACATACCATATCTGCTTGTGGTACAACAGAGCCAGGCCACTATGGTATCATCTACATTCATCTACGAAAGAGAAGAAATAACTCCTTGATACACTCCCGGTTTTTCTAGACAATCTTCTTATGGTCACAAAAAAGAAAAAAAGAAACCTGAACTAGTACAAACTGTAGGTAAAAACATACACATAAGGTGACAAAAAAAGGCATTAACTTGTAAAAATTAAAAAAAAAAAAACATCAAAACAACGAAATCTGCTATTGAAGCATTATCTTTCTAGAATTACCCAAAAAAGAAAAGAAAAGAGATTTGAAAATCGAGTTCTCGTTATAAAATAAAAGAAAAAAAAGGGAAAAAAGTTGTGAAAAAAGAAAACATAAAAAAAAAAGGTTTAGTTACCATACTAATTAAGGTGAACTATAAATTTTCTAAGACTTATTGTTGTGAATAAGGAAAGATTAAAAACTATTGTAACGGGTACAATTAATTGTCTTTACAGTTGTTTAACCAGCTTTTTTTTGTTTTAAGAATCATAAATATAGGCTTGGGATCTGTTCCCAATAAATATATATATTGTCAAGCAGTTTTTTTTTTTTTTTTTTTTTTACATTTATTACTTAGATACTTTTCTATTTCTACACTGATGCATTTTTATAGTATAAAAAAAATTGTGTATGGGGTTGATATTGTAGAGTTTTGTTTTGTTCATGATTTTGTGCGATTTGAGTTTTTCAAAAAAAACAAAAAAAAACAAACTGGTTGGCAATATATATTTATCGGGAACAGATCTCAAGCCTATATATCATACAGACGGTAATTAGTAAATCAATTAGGACTTGCAAGACTGAGTAATATCAAAACAAAACAAAAATAAAATAAACCAAATGCCATAAAAAAAAGGTCTTGAATAAAGTGAAATAAAAAAAAACGAAGTTTTTTTGTGTTTATTGAACGTAATTCGATACTGTAATTAGGAGTTTCTCTACTCCTTCACAAAAGTTAAGTAAAAAAAAAAAGTCAAATATACAAACTAATAATCATAATAATGATAAAAAAAAGGACTGATAAAAAAAAAAAAAAAATCTTTTTTTTTTTTTTTTTTACTGATAACTATATATAATAAAATCAACGTAATCGCAACTGCCCGGGGTCGTTATCGCAAAATCCATTTTTTTTTTTTTCTTTTATTTTTCATTCACATTGTTTTTCACATTATATATATCCCCCAGACTATTACAATCCTCCATTGGCAAGCTCTGCGTCAACTGTACCAAAAAGTTCATAAAATGCGCGGAAAAACTTCACTCCCAGATAAACATCGCGGGTACCGGTCGTAGCACGGATCGAGTGCATGGCAAGCTGCGGGATTCCAACATCAATCGCTCGCACACCCAAAGCAGCTGATACTGCCGGGCCAATGGTGCCACCCGATCGACTATCGTTGCGAATATGAAAATACTGCAACTTGTTATCACTGCGATGAGCAATTTCATGAATGAGTGCGCTTGACACCGCGTCAGTCGTGTTGGCCATGTTGACATTGTACTTCAGGGTCATTCCGTAGTTCAGCTTAGGCTTGTGGTGCTCAAGGTACTGCTCACGAAAATTGGGATTGACAGCATGTGTGTTATCAGCCGAAACAAAAAATGAGTTGGCCAGAACTTGACGCTTAAGTCCTGCCTCACCTGTAGACTCAAGCACGCGGTCAAGCACGGTTTCGATAAGTCCACCACGGGCCCCCTGTCTTGTAAGACTACCAATTTCTTCGTTGTCAAACAGTGCCACAACGTTAAGTGCATTGGGATCAGCTCCTTCAGACTCAATAAGACCGTAAAGTGCCGAATACGAACAAAGCTTGTCATCAAGTCGACCAGCAATCAAAAATTCACGGTCGAGGCCTCCAAGAGTGCCGGGCTGAAAGTCATACAGCTGCAGCTCGAGATCAAGCACATCTTCAAGTGAAACCCCAGCCTGCTTTACAATGGCACGTAAAAGCCGCAGGTCATGTTTTCCATACACAGGACTTGCCTTTTCCTTCTCCGTGGCTGGCGTGACCTCGGTTTGGAGCCCAATAATAGGCACCATCTGCGTCTCCTTGTTGAATGGCCCTTTTGCTGCTACTCCAAAATGAGGAGCCAAAGTGGGAATACGGCCAATAGGGTGATCAAGCTTGACAAGAACAGATTTGATACTCTGGGACTTACCTGCGGCCGCTGCCGCTGAGTCCCTCACAATTAGACGGCCGCCAATGCCCAAGTCACGATCCCACCACTGTGGAGATAGTGCTCCCGAATACGGCGCGACACCAATTCGGAGATACCCACCATCACCCTCATTGGATGTTGAAACAATCGAAATTGGCTTTAGCTTGACTGTGAGCGCGTCTATATGGGCACCAACAATACCGACACCGTTGACTTTGGGGTTCCACTTGGAACCAATCTCAAACGCAACTATTGCCGAGCCGTTACGTATTGTGTAAAACTTGCCTGCTTCTTTTACGACGTCAGTCCAGTCAGACCGCTCAGAGATATACTTGAAACCGGCCTTGCCTAGCACGCGGCTCAATTCCGCCACCGCGTGGAACTCAGTGGGGTTATTTTGAAGAAAAGAAATAAAGTCATAGGCATAGTCAAGAGCCGTCCAGTTTGACGGAGAACTCTCAGCAAATGTGTATTTATCTTTGTTGTAGTCTAGTATTGTCATAATGAAGTTATAACAGTTGGAATAATTTTAATTGAGTGAATGTGGTTGTAGCTAATCAGTAAATGTTAAGCTTGAGATAATGGTTTTGTGTTGTTTGTTTAAAGACAAAATTAAGTAAACAGGACGGCTTCGTCAAAGATTGAAACAACCAAAAAATAAAAAAAAAGGTGCCTTTTCACAGTAAGTCTTTAAACTTGTGACATATTACTTTGATTTTCAGTTTGTTTTTGTTTCTAAAAAAAAAGTAAAAATTAAAATAAGCGCTATCGATTTCCTTGATTACATCTCTAGTTTCTCCCGATAAACTAAGATAGGAGCTTGAGGCACATCGCCTTAAAACAGTCACTCATAGTACCTAAAAAGTTGACTCTGATATACAAAAACAAAGTACATATTTCTCGTTAATTTATTCATCAAATATTAATACTCAAAAAAAGAAAAAAGTACATGATCCTCCGCAGTGCATTAAATTTCGGCCGTGTTGGACCGTACTAACTTCGGTTTTGTCGTTACCAGCTGAACCTTTTCACCCTTCTCATCATCATCATCATCATCATCATCATCCTCATCATCATCCTCATCATCATCCTCATCTTCATCGTCTTCCTCATGATCGTCTTCCTCGTCCACCTCCTCAATATTACTTTCTTTAATCTTCTCTGGTATTTGCGCAACTTCAACAGACTCCCGTCTCTTTTTCGCTGCAGCACGCTTTTCGCGCTTTTCGCGCTCTTCCTCTTCCTCTTCTTCCTCCACTGACTTGGGTAGTCCACCAAGATGTCTTACGACGTTATCTACAACGTCAGTCCATTCACGCATGCCGCCCATGCCAATATCACCACACACTAATACTTTTTCAATTGGTTTAAGAACGTGAACGTATGGGAATGAAGTTTGTAAAACCGCCAAGTGCTTTTTCGTCATAGGATTTGTGTACATGTGGGTATTCATTGCCGGTGCAACGACAACAGGAGTGGTAGAGTTCCATGCTCGAAACACTGAAGTTATCAAATTATCACAAATACCGTTAGCCATCTTTGCTAGAGTGTTTGCTGAGAGCGGTGCAATTAAAAGAATATCAGCCCATCTTCTGAGTTTCACGTGGAGCACAGCCTCAGCAACGCCTCGTCGTGATGTCCATTCATCATGATCATGCCAAATTTTGATGTCTGTTGGCATTTTTACTGTACGCAGAAAATGTTCTGCAGCGGTGGTTACAATAAGCTGAATGACCGCATGTGAGCCATACATTTTGCGCAGTTTAGCAATTATGAGCGGTATTTTGATAGTTGCAACCGAGCCAGTGGCAGCTATGAGGATATGCAGTTTTTGGTTCTCGTTTTCTTCATCGGAGGTTAAAGGATGTGCCTCATCCTGTGCTTTTGGTTTAATTTCACACTGTTTCCTCACAACGGCGGCCTGAGATTCAATGCTGGGAGATGTAGGAGTGGCTGTTGTTGTGGTGGTGATCACTGGGGAGCTGGAAGAAGCTAGATTTACAGACGCAATTGGCTTCGTTGAAACAGGGCTTTTAGCTCGAGTTATACTATTTTCACTTGTAGAAATTTTTGCCGTATCCATACAAGCAACTTGTATCGATGTAGCTGAAGTGGCAAAAGGTGTTTTAAACAATGGATCTTGACTTTTGGGTTCAGCAAACTTTTTACTTGGCATGAATTCAGGTGTACAAGTTTTCTGTTTTGTTTGACATTCCTCTTGACTTATTTTTAAACCAACTTTAGAACACGCAGGTGGCTCATCAGAATCAATAATCATTGACGTGACCTTTTGGCCCGGAGGCTTTGGGCTTATTATTGAAGTTGATGACAGGGGCGACGTAGGTCTTGCTGAAAGTGAATGAGAGAAAAATGCAGGATCACTAGGCGCCGGACATGATCCTGTGCGTATCTTGTTTGTGGCAGAATTAATACTATTGCTGCCTAAATTCTGCGAGTGGTGAATTTGATGAAACAAGCTACCAACCGAGCGAGTACGGTCAGAGTGACCGGGGTGGCCAATTGGCTCTGTAAAGGAGACAACACTAGGTCTCCGCGAAAGAGGTTCGTCATCAGTGGATTTCGCATAAACAGTAGAGTTGATAGAAATAGAGCTCTGTGAAGCCAAAGGTCTCTGTGCTAATGAGTCGGGTTTTACAGTGTCATTCACGGTCGGTTTAAGGGAGGAGAACAAATCCGCAGGTGGAGGCCTGCCAATAATGCTACTTCTTCTGTTACTGTTCGATGAGCTGGAGGGAGTAGAGTACAAGACAACAGAGGGCCCCTCTGAGTCCGCTTTTTTACACGATGAAGAAGTAGACGGTGTGACCATCCTGAGGATAAGAAGGTAACTGGAAAAGGAGAAGCTGAAGGTGGAGGAGAAGAGACGTTGGAACCTGAAAAATAGAAGGGAAATGAAAGAGTTGGGAAAGCAAAAAAAAAAAAAAAAAAAAATAAGCTGTAATTTTATTTGGTTTTATTTTTATTTTATTCTTTTGTATTAAGGGAAGAACAAAGTGCCCGAAGTAAGATACCAGAAACAATAAATTGAAAAGGATATGCACTATCTTTCATTTCAAAAAATTGTTTTGTAAATTTGAGGTGCTTCGACTGATATGCTGAGTCTTCACATTCATTTAGCTTATTGTCGCAGTGAATACAGTCAACAGTATTGGACTCTGTACTGAAAACACGTAACCAGTTAATGTAGAAAATTCAACCAATAAAACCATCTAAACAACACCATCACCAACTGTAGATGAAACTGAACAAAAGATTTATGAATTAAATCAAAACAGACAATGTTTGTAAAAAAAAAAAAGTCAATTTGATAGTAAAAATCAATTAGAAGTGATTACCATTATTTGTTTATTTTTTTTTTACTTTTCTAATAATAAAATATAAATTTCAAGACATTTTTGCTACAAGTGAAGCATGCGACTAAGAGTTTAATTTTATAGATGTAGTTGACTGTGTATAGATGCAACAATATGCCCTTCAGTATTTGAGAAAATAACCCAAATCTCATAAAGATAGAAAATCTGTTTATTGTCCTTACATCACATAGTTACATAATTAAAATAATAATAACAAAGATATACAAAGATGACATGGAATTCAAAAAAAATTTATCTCTATATCTCATAAAGATTTTTTTTTTTTTTTCATCAGGGCTAACAGAAAACATGAATTTCTATTTTTGTATACTTCAGTATAAACTAGTTTGAGCGTTGTAGAAAGATGGAGTTATCATGTCTTATTAACCTGATTTCTTGTTATTGAACCACGTTATTATCAAAGTTTTTATTTCTTTTTTATAATCAGCTATTATTTCCAAATTATGAAGGCCACCATCAAGCGCATCCAATGTGGACAAACAAAGTATTTCTCACTTATTCATTTTATTTTCCAATCAAACTGGCTGAGATTTTGAATCTTCCATAATGATACTTGAGAGTTTTTAATTTTAAAACTTACGAATATACAAACATACTTTGGTTTTTTTTTTTTCGGTTTAATTTGTTCGGTTTTGTGCACACAACAATTTTACACTTGTGCTGTTACCACCCAATAGTCATTCATTTTTCACTTTTTTTTTTTTTTCAGTTCACTCGTCGAATTTAATATCTTCTCATCCATCTATTCTTCAACCTTTTCTTACCGACCCTTTCTTTTCTTTCACCAAATTTTTTTTTTTTGGCACGCACCCGCAACCCCACATACATCTATCTATACATATAGCAACAATGGGCGCTCAACAATCTAAAGAGACACAGGTTTTTCTACCTGCCACCCCCACTGAATTTTCTGCATCACTCATCAACAAATTAGACTCTTCTCTTGAGGTATGTTCCCCCCGTCAGCGTTTCAACCCTTGAAATTAAAATCTCAATGCTAACTCAAAACCTCTCTTACGTAGTCTGACTACACCCGTTCTCAGTACACAGAAAAGCACATTCAGGACCTTGTCACCGAAAAATTGAAAGAAATTGAGAAACAGAGTTCGTTAGCTCTGAAAGATGCTATCGCTAAACTGCCGCAGCCTGAAGTTAGTGACAATGATAGCGGATCGCACGCAAAGGACGTTGAAAAGAAATTAAATGAGATCAAAGAGAAACTCCAGAGTAGGCCCAAACGTGGTCAATTAGACGAGGAGACCACCAATGCCAGAAATAAGGTTGTTGAATGTCTGAAGGCCAACGACGGTAAGCCCCTCAAGTGCTGGGACGAGGTCGAGGCCTTTAAAGCTCGTGTAAAAGCTGTTGAAGATGCTGCTACCTTTTAAACCTATTGCCATATTTAATACAAGATAAACTATAAATTTCCTTCCTTCATATGTCTTTTCAATTACGACAATACGATTAGAAAAAAGAAACCAAAAAAAAAAAAAAAACCCTTCTCAATGGAGTACAAATTTACGTTTTGATTTAAAATGTGATTTTTCTTTTACCTATTGTAGATTTGTGAGTAAGTGAGTTGTTGTTTTATGAGACTCTTCCCTTCTATAAAAAGAGCTATTTACTGAAAGATTCCTAAACATCAGCAGCTCTGTAAAGAACAATCAGAGCAGAGTCAGATTCACCACCGCCGGCAAGTGCTTCAATCTTGCTCTCATCAATTAAAGACACCTTGTCATCGTCAAATCTCCACCACATTCCCTCTTCTTCGTCATTACGAACGTAGCATTTATAGTGACCAGAGTCAGCATTAGCGCCCTTATGTGTAACAACAGCCGTAAGTTCATATAAAGCAGAGGGGTTGGTACCCTTATCACTTTTCAGAGAATCGTCAACAACTTTGTCTACCTCCTCTCTATATTCCTTCTTCTTCTCTTCGGTGATGGGGTCAGGTCGCTTGCCATTTACAAGCAAACTAGGGTCAAATCTAGCCTTTTTGGCAGAACGTCTAGCATCCTCTTCTTCTTTGCGAATCTCCTGAAGTTTTTCGCGAACAGGAATGATTTTTTTCTTCAAATCGTCAGAGCACAAGTCGGTGACGTCCAGCTCCTGGGGGAATGCAACTCTGTGCAGGATTTTACTCTTCTTCTGAGTATCTCTACGCCAGTAGAAACGAACGAATTGAATGGTCAAGTACTTAGGAAGTCTAGTAATCTTTTTAGTGACCTTGTACTCAGCGTTGCGACCAAGAGTTTCGCAGTTCTTCTCAAGAGTGTCGGTCAAGCCAGCAACAAGACCATCTTTCAAGTAGTTGGTACCATTGGAAATGTGACAATTTAGCTTGGTAAAAACTTCACTTTTCTGAGAAGGAGCTTCATCAGGAGCTTCATCGGTTTTCATCTCCACATCGAAGCTACCAGACAGATACTTGTCAACAACCGAATCACCGCTGTCATTCAGTGAATCTCTCAAAATTCCAAGCAATTGAGTCCAAAATTCCTCAGCATCTTGTTGCTTGTAGTGGCCACTATCATCAGTTTCGGCAAACTGAGGAAAACTGTTTCTCAGCGAATTCAGAAATGCAGCGGGAATAGCACTATGAGACGTACCCTCCATAGAGCTATAAAGAGCCTTCAGTTCGTCGGTCAAATCAATATTATTACTGCGGTACTTCTTCAAATTGTCCTTAATCTCAGGAATACTTCTTAGTGCCTGTAAACTGGAGTTCATGTAACAAGTGTTGCCCAAGTTTACCAAACCACTGGGATTTTTTGAAACACGTGCAATCTGGTGGTCAGTCATATCCTCAATAAATTTGGTTGGTTCTTCAGGAGCTTTAGGCAGTTCACCAGCAGTACCAAGCATAATAAAAGCGTGGTTGGTCTTGATGTTGAACTTTTTCAAATCTGAATCATCCTTCAGTTGCCCACCCTAGACGAATAATAATAATCAAAATGTTAATTGATGCCTGTAGTCAAAAGTTTGCAATTGTGACATACCTTAGTCAGAATCTTTTGTCTCTCAGGAGGGACGCCGGTCAAAGAGTAAAGTTGCATCTTGAACGTGAGACCACTTTCGTCGAGATCGAGATCAACATTATATTTCTTTCCAGAATGTTTGACAACAACTAAACAAAAAAAAAAAGAACTCGTTAGTAAATATCAATTTACCAAAGCTTAATGCAATATAAACATACCAGGAACTGTACTCATTATGAACTCGACTTTTAATAACAGTATTTAGCAAAAATATATATATATGTCTACCTAGTTGATAAACTTTTGTTTTTTTGATATTGAAAAGAGAAGAAAAATGCAAAAGAGAAAGGTTGCCACTGAAAGTCTTCAACAACAAAAACCAGCCGGACGTATATCTACAAACCCTTGCCCAACACATTTTTTTTTTTTGATCAATACATGGTGAAAAATAAAAATGAGAAAAAAGACACCGAAACAAATTTCTTAAGTTCAATTCAAGTCAAATATTTTCTCTGGTTTTGTAGGAGATCAACAGTTCTATTGCGACATATTAGACCATACTTAAATTGTTCGCAAGATGAAGCTTCCTAATATGACTGTTCACCAGCTGTTAGCTCAAGTATTGAACTTGGCTATGGTTGTCACCACTTCTTTTATGTTCTACAAGGGCCTTTCAGTCGTTTCCAACTCACCGTCGCCAATTGTTGTTGTTTTGTCAGGTTCCATGGAACCCGCCTTTCAGCGTGGTGATATTCTGTTTCTTTGGAATAGAGAATCTAGGGTTAACGTTGGCGACATTGTAGTTTACAACATCAAGGAGCGGCCAATTCCAATTGTGCATCGTGTTCTTAGACAGCACTCATCGTAAGTTCCCTCAAGCTTTTCAACCCTAGCTTAGATTAGCTTTTGATTAACAAAATTCATTCTAGGGCAAAGAAGCAATTACTTCTCACCAAAGGTGATAACAATCCTCTTGATGATCTTGACCTTTACGCTTACAAACAGATGTATTTGGACCGCGAAGCAGAGGTTGTTGGCTCTGTCAAGGGGTACATTCCCATCGTGGGTTATATTACTATTTTAATTACGGAAAACCAAACATTCAGGTATATTCTGCTTGGATTAATAGGTTTGACTACCTTGTTACAGAATGACCAGTAATAATAAGTACTCAAAATATTTATTACACATACTAATACTTCTTTTAGTACTCGAGGTAAGGTTGTGAAGGATCCTTGTAGTAGGGTTGTGCTGAAGGAGGCGCACTGTTGTAGTAAGGCCCCGGCGGAGGCCGTCTGTAGTCGCTGCTACCGTAGGAAGCACGTCCATCTCTGCGACCAGAGTGATCACGTCTACTCTCTCGGCTTTTATGATCCCGCTCCCGATCTTGATCCCGTTCTTTCAATCTTCTTATATGCTTCTCAAACGCTTCTAGTCGGCTTTCTTCGTTTGGTAATGCCTTGTATTCCTCTGTATCTTCAACCCGTTTTTTCACGTCTTCCCACTTGTCGTTTATCGTCACTGGTGGTTCGAGATCTCTGATAGCGTATCGAAGAGAGTCTTGATTACGTCTCAGGCGTCGCTCATCAGCATATTTATCTGAAATCCGGCGTCTACTGAAAGAGCTTTTGAGATCTTCAAAAATCGCTTGGAGATTATCCTGAGAGATTTCATTACCTCTGACATCCTGTTTCACCATTTCAACAAACTTTTCAAATGGTGTGGCCGAAGTTAAAGAAAACGACTTTGTATTGATAACATCAAACGCCAATTCTCTCTGTAACTTGAACTTTCTCTCCTCTTCTTCAAGAATATCCCAAAACAACTCAATAGGGGTAGATCCTGGCTGACCGCAAATGGCAATATATCTGTCGTCCTTCTCAAACAATGGCAAAACTGAAGACCATTTCGAGCCAGCTTTAATTTTTCCTTCCGATCTTAGAGATTCCAGTAACTCGACAAAAGCTTCTCGTATTTTTCGTTCCTTACGTCGTTGGATTTTCTTTTCTTTCTGCCGTTCTTCATTTAAAGAACTTTCTAGTGTTTTGATATAATCTGTGTAAGTGCTGAGAATACTAAGTTTATCAAGTTTGTTGAAGGGTTCAGAACTGAGTTCCTTTTTTATGATCGCATAAGTATCTAACCAGCGAGAATTAATTGAAATATCCAGCTCTGAAAATCGCATCTCTAACACGGTCTTTGCTTCGTCAGTTTCCTTGTCGAGATTGTCATAATACTTTTCTTTAAGAATGCGAATATATTTTTTGAAGGCAAATCTTCGGTCCTTTTCAGATTCTTGTTGAAACACAGGGTGTGTGCCTAGATTATCTTTAACGGATCTCCACTTAGTAAAGTATTGAATTTCTGGAAAGTCCTCTTCAAAAGAAGAAATCATCCGCTCGACGGCAGCCTTGTGTTCCAGGCGCTCCCTCTCTTCCTTTTCTTTTTGATATTCCACTAAATATTCGTCAAACACGTGTTTTCTAACAACAGATTGCGGAACTGCCCAATAACGTGGTTCTTTCACCAACTGCTTCATTGCAGATGTAAACGTCCATGTTTCATCGACCTTTCTGTCTTTCAATAATTCCTTGAAAGCTGCAATTTTTTCTTCATCATTACTATATGCTGTCGCATTAACAGGCGCGAGAGGGCTGTAAGACACATATTTCGATAAATCTTTATAGGAATCACGAGATCCGTCGCTGTAACTGTTGCTTGTAGGTTGATTTTTGAACGTGTCAATGAGTTCTTGAATCTCTGCAGGAGTATCCCAAACACTCTCCTGAGTTTCTGCATTAAACCAGTACTTAGAGTCACCCTCAGCTTCATATTCCTTCCAGCTGGTGTTGGCTATCGCTTTCTAGGCAAAAGTTAGCAATCTTTAAAAAAAAAAAAGTGTGGAGGTGAAATGATACTTACTTCAAGAGGGGTCATAAGTACGTCTGGCTTCTCCCATCTTGACTCTTGAGTAATTTTATTGTAATAATAAATTTGGCCATCCTCATCAGTATGAGTCTGCCAGGCTGATTCTGACATTTTTTGTGCGATAATATTGTTTTGGCTTGCCTTTGCGTACTATAGAAATATTATCAAAAATAAAAAGTATTTCAATGATTTGCCGCTATACCTGTAGTTCGTGTAAGCTTAAAAGGTTTTTTTTTTGTCAAAAATTTTGACAACAAAAAGACCTAACCCACATTTTTATTATCATTTTCTCTCACAGAAAGTCAACTGCTGGCCGGTTTTCCATTTTCAGCCTTCTTTTTTTAACACGACGACTCTTTTACAGCTGGTTCCTTCAACTATCAAACAGGTTTCAATTCACTAAAAAAAGGTCATCTAGAAGTCAATTCCTTATCATAGTAATGGTAAGCAATTTTTTTTTTTTAATTTCAGTGCCTTGAAAACGTGGCTAACTTTTGTTTCAGTCACAATCCCTTCGACCCTACCTGAACGCAGTTCGCAGCTCATTAACAGCTGCTCTGTGTTTAGAGAATTTCGCTTCACAGACTGTAGAGAGACATAACACTCCTGAAGTTGAGTCTAGGTACATATAATGGTGTTTTGTTTTGCTCAATGTCACTTCTAGCTCATCTTACTAACGTTAAAAACATTATCTAGAACCACGTTCGAGGCTCTGTTGAATCCCTTGACAATTGCGAGAAATGAAAATGAGAAAGTTTTGATTGAGCCTAGTATCAACTCTGTCCGTGTCAGCATCAAGATTAAACAGGCAGATGAAATTGAGAACATATTGGTTCGTCAGTTTACCAGATTCTTGACAGGTCGGGCCGAGTCATTTTATATTCTTAGAAGAAAACCGATTCCTGTATGTATCTTTATTTTATCGACTATATGAGGTGTTTTTTGTACTAACCAGCGGTTTCTTTAGGGCTATGACATCTCATTCTTGATTACGAACTTCCACACTGAACAGATGTTGAAGCACAAGTTAGTCGATTTTATTATTGAGGTATGTTTAAATTTTCTCTGTATTACTCAAAATGTCGCAACAACTAAGCTAACACTTTTTATTTAATTTCAGTTCATGGAGGAGGTTGACAAGGAAATCTCTGAGATGAAGTTATTTTTAAACGCGAGAGCCCGGTTTGTTGCTGAGGCCTATTTAACTCCTGTACGTATACTTTCTTTTTTTTTTTTTTTTTTTTTACTCCTAACACTGTGTTTGCTAACTCTCTGTGTGTAGTTTGACTAGTATGTGTAACAGTAATGTATGATAGTATTTTTGAGATTTATGAAATTGAGCTCAGTTTTTTTTTTTTTTTTTGATATATTTTTCATGTGCATGTTTGAAAGTAACGAACATGTAATGCTTTTTTAGCGGCCTCATGGTGATTGTGACAAGAAAGATGATAAATATTCACAATAATAGGAAAAACATGAGTTGAGCTTATTTTTACAGTCTTCAACTAGTAGTCTCTTGGTAATAATAGATAATTGCTAATCTTGAATACATCTCGAATCTATCGCTTTTTTTCCTCATCAAATTCTTTTTTTTTTTTTGACAAATATTTTCTTATCTTTGACAGTTTTTTTTTTTTTTTTTTTTTTTTTTTTTGATTTGCAATCTTCTGAACCTGTCAAATACATTAGAAATGTTTTATGAAGATGATCCCAACATTCCTTTGATGTCTTTAGATGGATCTGTCGAGGCCAGTGTCGCGTCCCCAATCCCAGCTGAATATCTGGTTGCATCGCCTTTATCAAGTGATGAAAGATTTGTTTTACCAGAGGGACAGCTTGAAATAGAGACAACAGAAAATGATATCTGGGCCGAATCTGACTTCAATATTAACAATTCAAAACACTCGATATTATCGGAAAAGTCGTTACTTTTAAATTCAACAGATTTTCTCTTATTTCCCTCGTTCGACTTTTCAAATTTGTCTGAGCCCATAGGTGATAATAGTGATATTCCAGTACCTACAAGTAATAACAATTCTGTTTCTAATGTTTCAATCAATTACTTCGAGCAACAGGACTGCTCTCAGGTGGAACTGCCCATGAAAAGTTCACAATCGACTCGTTTGGATGTTGCAGACACCATACTAGAACAGGAAACAGGTATTAGTGCTGATAGTAAAACATCAAACATCGCAATTTCAAGTTCATCAATTAGAAAAGAAGTTGTAAACATGACAAAAGATGTTTTAAAATTTGATATCTATAATATATCTGCTGCAACTACTGCAAACCCCTCAACAAAAAAGTTTCGACCCTGTGACTCCTGTAGACGAAGAAAAGCACGTTGCATAATTTTGTCTAATAATACTGGCCGGTGCCTACACTGCGAAGTCAAAAAACAACCTTGTACTTTTTTAGAAGCACCAGCACGGCGAAACCGAAAAAAAAGTACAACTGTATTAACGGGATCTGGAACATCAAAAAATGAAAATATGGGAGATAAAAATACTATTACGACTACATCCACCGTTGTTAGACCAGACATAATTTCTGAGTTGACAAAGTCGAGAGGACCAAAACTCAAGTATGAGGACTATGCACAGCTGGGTGGTCATGCATTACTAAAAAAAGCTCTCAGTCTTCAATACCCTCGGTCATCTTACTTTATAGGCCCAACATCTGTGTTTGATCCAATGCTATTAGAAGCGACACCCTTGGACCGCCAGGGCCGTGCAGAACTAGTCGGTGATATTGAGTTAAGAAAGGTTTCGAGTGATGTGATGTTTTCTTTAAAAAACGACTTTTCAGAAGAGCTTTACGAACGTTCGATTCAAAATGTTGACGCGGTCGAGCGCTTGGTGGAGCCCCATGGTAGGATGCTAATTGACTTATACTTTAGAACGATTCATCCAACGATCCCTATACTGCATAAAAAGGTTTTTATTGAAAAATACAAGAGAAGCCACCGTGAATTTGTGGCTCCTCTCTTAGCGGCAGTATATATCTTGGCACTAAATTGGTGGAATTATGATTCAGCGCTATCATCACGGCCTAAGCCTGATGTAAATGCGCTCTTTAAGCTGGCGCTTCACACATTCGTAGATGCACTAGATAGACCCAAACTGTCAAGTGTACAGGCAGGCATACTATTGTTACAATGTCAGCCCAGTCACAATCGCCGATGGATGCTGTGTTCGCAGGTAGTTGCGTTAACAGAGGAACTAGGAATTGGATTAGACAGTGGAAAATGGCGTTTACCCCGATGGGAACGCGGGTTAAGGCGTCGGCTAGCATGGGCAGTATGGCTTCAAGACAAATGGCTTTCCGTCTCTGAGGCTCGACCGTCGCATGTTGACCGGTTACACACATGGCATATCAAGCATTTGACAACCGATGATTTTTCTGAGCGAGATGAAATTAATGAAGATGGCGCGGCCGAGGTTGAAAACAGCCAATTGCTGTTTATTGAGTTTATCAAGTTGACTGAGATTTTGGAAGACATGGCTGACAAGATTTTTACAGTGCGAAGCGTACGGCTTTTGACCAATACTGAAAAGATTTTAAATGAGATTAAACCAATTCAAATCAGTTTGCGCAAATGGTATCAAAACCTTCAGCCTGAACTGCTTATGAAAGTAACTAAATCTCGAAAACTGTCTTCCAATGGCTATTTACACCTAGCTTATTTTGCGGTAGAAATAACTCTGCATCGTAGAATTATCAAGTCTCTGACTGAAAAGTCATCGAAAGTACTTGTCAAGGTTTGTCGTTCTGCCGCGCAAGCAAGGCTACTAGCTAGTATTGACTTTGTGAAGAATTTGCAGCCTGAACATCTCCATGCCTTCTGGTATTCATCGTCAGCTACAAATTTTGCTTTAATCGGAACGTTTGCTGCGCTTCTTTATATCACAGCCATTAGTCTTGAAGAGGCTGAATTTTATAAGCTGCAACTCAATAGCTACAGAAAGATATTGCAGAGTTTTGCTAGTGAGTTTGAGCCCATGGCGACTGCGATGCGTCTGCTAGATACCGCACTATGCCGAGTGCCAAACCTTTCAGATAAAATACAAAGCAACACCATAAGCAAAGAAAATATTTCAAACAACCAGAGCAAATCAGCTAAAGAATGCGTCAAACTTGATAGTAATATCAACATGGAGACAAACATCGAAGATAGTGAAGACCCGAATGAATATGAAGAAGGGGATGGTCAAGAGGATTTTTCAAACATGACACCGCAGTATTCAGGAGAGTACGTAGTACACTGCAAGCAAAAACGACATGGACAAGGTAAACTTGGGAAGAATGGTACCACTAAACGACCCAAAACATACAGACAATGAGGTGTACATAGATTAATCATCTAAGAGCAGGATAATCTTGGTGGATAGGAGTATTTCCGATACTATAAAGAAATTTCAAAGCTGCCAAAAAAAAAAAAAAAAAAAAACTTAAAATGGATCATATTATAATTATCCGGACTATCGAGGAATATTTTGAAGATTTATGAGCTCTAAAGCTGCTTCATTAATTAATCATGCACAAGTCACTTAACTGGGCATTAACCATTGACAGGTTATAGGTTTTCAACAGGTTGTTCTTTGTTGCTTTTTGTTTTGGACTTTTGACGATTTTGAATATTTTAACCTGTTGTTGTTTATTGCCTTTTTTTTTTTTTGCTTGGGGAAAGAGGGGGAGGAGACATTTTCAGGATTATTTCCAAAAAAAAAAAAAAAAAATTAATCCGGTGTAACTAGTTTCAGTCAGTTCAATAAAGTGTTTTTTTCTTTCTTTTTTTGGAAAAGTATTCCAAAATGAAAATTGGAAGCAAATAAAACCGGAATTTTAATGTATGTATATGCTATTTGTGTCTCTAGATGTAAATTTTCATTTTTTTTTTGTTATATGGAATTTTTTATTTTCACTTTATTTGTCTTATATTCAGTATATATATATTTTATTGTTATTTACTTTTTTTTTTTTTTTTTTTTGAAAGGGTTTTTTTTTTGTATAAATTTAGAAAGAATTTCTCCCCTTTCCTCCCCCAGTTTTATCTCCACTAAAGACAATCCATTCAGCTATAAAATATTCACATTTTAAATCTGTTATTTAACTCACCACACCCTAGAGTTTTTCTTTCCGTCTACTGGTTAAGATCAATATAAATCTCACTCTTTTTTTCATTTTTTTTATTTTTTATCAACGGACTATACAAATACACAGATCACAAAATAATGCCTTTTCTTCAGAGCAACTCGAATAGCCCCGGGAGTACTTCACCGTCTAGATCTTCTCAGGGAATGCCCACACTCATTTACTCACCAGTAGAAGTGCCGCATCTCAAACTCTCAGGTCGTATCATTCATGCAATTTCGCATCTGCCTCATACAGTCGGTATTTGTCCGATCTCATCACAACTAACACTCAAATCATATCACGGCAATACAGCGCTTCACTCTGTGCTTGCCTACATCTCTAAAAGCACGGATTGGGAAAACGTGATTATTGGTTGGACAGGTCCTTTGGATAATCTCAGCGCAAAAGTGGCGCAAAGTGAGACTACGGGGGAACTTTCTCCGGAGTTCAAAACGCGTATTGGCCAGTTGTATTCAAAGGGGTCCACTGAGTATGCACAACAGGTTGTGCCAGTTTGGCTGGATAACTCAGTTGACCGGCCCCAACGCTGGCTTAACTACGCCAAGAAAAGTATTTGGCCCATTTTGCATTACAATATTTCTCAACTTGCTCCGCTTGATGGTGAACTTGAGGATGAGTGGTGGAATGACTATGTTGCATTTAACGAGGCCTATGCTGACAAGGTTTTGGAGACCTACCAACCGGGTGATTTGATAGTTGTCCACGACTACCACCTTTTTCTGTTACCCCAGATTCTGCGCGCTCGATTTGCTGCCTCTACTGCTGTGTGTAAGAGAAGTACTGCAGCTAATATCGCTGATTACAATAGGCCGAGTTCTAATGTTAGCACTGACAAAGTTCACATTGGATTTTATATGCATTCACCTTTTCCATCATCAGAATGCTTTAGGTGTCTGGGAAGACGGAAAGAGCTGCTCGAAGGAATCCTAGGAGCAAATGTGGTTGCAACGCAATCTTATGCGTTTTCTCGGCACTTCATTTCTTCTTGCGCACGCCTGCTTGGTCTCGATACGGAGCCAAAGTACGTGACAGCATTTGGCATGCACGTCACTGTTGACACTATTCCAATTGGCATCAATGTCGTACAACTTGAGCAGAGTATTTTTGACGATAAATCAACTTTTGCCAAGAATATTGACATTCAAGTACAGAAGTACCGAAACGGAGTCTACAAAAACAAGAAAATAATTTTTGGTCGCGAGCGATTAGACTCAGGTCGTGGTATTTTGCAGAAACTTTATGCCTTTGATATGTTTTTGAAACTCTATCCAAACTGGCGCGACAAAGTTGCGCTTGTGCAGATCACATTACCACCGCCATTTGATCTTGAGCGTGAAGAAAGTCGCAAACCTGAGCTTGAAATGATTGAGAAAAAAGTTCAGGAAATTAATGATAAATACCAACGTTTACTGATAGATCACTTCACAGTACCTCTCGATAGTGTGAGATATTATGCCCTACTCAAGTGTGCAGATTTAGGGCTCATAACTTGCGAGCGCGACGGGTTGAATACAACGGTACTAGAGTACATCACCTGCCAGCGTGATAATCACTCCCCACTTATTCTGTCTGAGTTTACAGGCACAGCAAGTACACTGATTGATGCAACGCAGGTTAATCCGGCCAATCCAACGAGTATCGCACATGCTCTTAATGAACTACTAACAAGCGCAGCGGATCCTGATGTCAAAAGTCGTGTAGCACAAAAGCTTCTCACTACGGTTCGCTCTAACAGTGTCCAGCACTGGACTGCGCGTTTCACAACCCGTCTAGTCAACAATCTTGAACAGCACGATCAGACCCATATCACACCTTTGCTTAGTCGCAGCGTGATATTGACGCGCTATTTGCAAGCGCGTGGTTCTCGCGTTTTTCTGTTTGACTACGACGGGACGCTTACGCCAATTGTACGTGATCCGGCGGCGGCACTGCCATCGGCTCGGCTAAAGAAAACACTGCGGGCGCTTGCAGCAGACTCACGTAACATTGTGTGGATTGTGTCTGGACGCGATTCCGAGTTTTTGGAAAAGCATCTTGGCGATATCCCCAATATTGGGTTTAGTGCCGAACACGGGTGCTTTTTGAAAAAACCCGGGGAAGTATGGCAGAACCTTGTTAAAGCCATTGATATGTCGTGGCAATCCAAAGTAACCGAAGTGTTTAATTATTACGAGGATCGCACTCAAGGCTCTACTATTGAGATTAAGAAGGCTTCTCTGACGTGGCACTACCGTCGTGCAGACCCTGAGTTTGGTGCCGTACAAGCTCGCGAGTGCTACTCTCATTTGATTGCAGAAATTGCGCCTTTTTATGATGTTGAAATTATGGCAGGCAAGGCTAATATTGAGGTGCGGCCGCGTGCGTTTAACAAGGGTGAGATTGTGCGAGGTATTGTTGAGCACACGCGACCGGACTTTGTAACATGTGTAGGTGACGATGTGACTGATGAAGACATGTTTAATGCATTGATGGCAACGTTTACAAGTTTTCCGAATCAGAACAATGTCATAAGCAGTAGGATCACTTTTTCTTCAACTAGTACTGGTGTTGTCACAAGTAGCCAACATGATGATAGAACTGATGGACAAGAAGGATTGTTTACAATCAAGGTAGGACCGGCAGACAAGCAAACCAACGCTTTATGGCATCTTTCAGACCCAGAGACCGTTATTGATACACTTGAGTTACTTGTGAATCGAAAAGATCAGGAAAGATAATCATTGAAGCAAAAGCTAGATTTAGATAAGTTTTATTTTTTTTTCTACAGGATAGACCAGCATATTATCAGGACCTGGTATTTGGATGCTGTATAAAGTCATGAAAAGACGGTTTTTCTGGAATAAATAAATATGTTAAGTTTACAAAGGAAATAATAAAGTGTATACACTATACCAAAAAAAAAGAAAAAAAGAAGTGTTGATGGGATATAGTCTATAGCAAGATGTCTCAGTGCTGAAAGTGACTGCCTCATTATCAATTTTTTCTTCTTCTTGGTATTTGTGATGGGTTTGCTATAAACAAGTCGACAAATTACCAATAAATATAGTATAAACTGACAAAAAATTATCATAAAATTGCAATTTATTTTTATCTTACGTTAATTGAAAAAAAGTATAATTTTTTTTTCCTGTCACTGTTTAGTAGCCGTGATGAGGAACATAGGCTGTTTGAATAAAAGGCTCCTTTTCAGGCTCATATGACTTTCTGGTCGATCCACAGCAAATTGTCAGAATCCACCATACAAAAGCCCAAATGGCAGCTACTGTTGCACCCCATGTCAAGCCCAACATGGTAGTATTTAGTGACGCAACAAGACCATATTCACTTGTATTATTGTTGATGGTGTTTCTGATCACAGTGTAAAGACCGGTAGAAATACCAGAGGCGAGCAGCGACGCAATCGCACCCACCAGAGTAATGAGGCCGGCACAGCAGGAGCCGCCACGCGAATGGAACGCAAAACATCCAGCAATGAAGCCAAGGAACAAGACGCAGATAGAAACAAGGTAGCAGATAAACATGGCTTTAGATGCTGCCTCAATAGTAGGGTTGTAGTCGGTGAGTTCAGAAGGTAGTTTGATTTGTACATTGTTGCCTTTCAGGGAGTCGTTGAGAATCTCTTGCACGTTGAGCCACCAGAGCGGCTCCGGGTGCGAGCAAGAGGTGACGTTGGTAACATTAGCCGAGTTCACAACGGATGATTCGCCGTTGCAGTAGCCCCAGAGAGCAGCGGTGTAGAAACTGGAAATGTTGAGCTGCTTGAGAGCTTCCTGTATCGCAGTATCAATGACAGAAGTAGAAACAACGTTAGAAAGACCTGTATCTCCTACTATAGTCTTAGATGTAATGTGTGACAGGTCAAGTTTAAAAAAGTATAGATCGCGTAGCACACTGACATTACGAACACCACCAAGAATTACCACGAGAGTTAGCACGATGGAAGCAATTGTGCCAAGCATCGGAAATGTGAAAATAATTAAGTTTCTGCCTCCAGCCATTGTAAATATATGAATGTGTGTTTGTGCGTGTGTAAATGTGTTGTATTTGAGGGGTTTGTTGGTGCTGTTAGATGAGTTTTTAGAAAATGCTGTTCGACTATAATAAATAAATAAAAATTGAAGAGATAGAGAGTAAAAAGTAAATAAACAATTTTTTTTTTTTGGGAGGAACAAAACGAGGTATTTAAATGATGTTTTTTTATGTTTTTAAAACTGGAGGGGGGTTTTTTTTAGAAGGTTTTTTTTGTCAGTACAAAAAAGGTACAAGCTAAACCTTAAAAAAATCAAAATTCTGATGGCTTTGAACTTTATGCAGGAAAAGAAAAAAAAGAAATGCTTTGCATTTGGCTCAGCCATGACACAAACCATGATAACCACCATGAAATTAAACAATAATTTCCAAGTGCCAATTATCGTCGCGATAGATTTCAATATCCATATTCATTGGAAAAGAGAATAATGAAATCCATATCATTTGAAGAAGTAGTGGTAGCACTGATGGCATTTTTTATTTTTTTATTTTGCTATTATAGAGTCACAAGTTCAGCATGTTTTGACCAAAAATACTGGGTTTTTTTTTCTGAGTTTCATGATGCCATCGCTTTTTACGTCACCTATTTGCAAGTATGTCTCCTCGTGGTTACCTGTACGCTATTTCTGCACATAGAGAACATGGTTTTTCTAAATAACCAGCCTGCGCAATGCTAAACGGCGGTAACTGTGCCTGGAATTTTTTTTTTTTTTTCAACGTTAATCTATTTTCTCTGGTAATTTAAAATTTTTATTCAAGCATGTAAATGTATTAAGAAATTTTTTAAGTAAATGATACTACATTAAATGTCACATTTTGACAACAAACATGGCTGGGATATTCTTAAATGTGTTTAGTACGTAACTTTCTAGTTATTAGTCAAACCCATACCGTAATATGCAAAAAAAAAAAGAGACAAAAATAGGTCTGTTAACTACTACTATAGAATGCTTAGAAGGTTTGTTGATTAAATTAAATCTAAGTTTAATTCACTATTGAAATCAACTCTTTTTTTTTTTTTTTCTAGCTCTGGCAAGATTCAAGAGCTGTTAACCTTTTGAAAAAGCAATGCTCAAAGCATGTAAATAAAGAAATAAAAAAACATAATACAAACTAATCGAAGTTTGTTTAAAGATATTAACAACCAACTGCACTGTATATTATCATACTTCTATTTTTTTTTTTCAAAAAAAAAGTAAAAAATTAAAACAGACTTAAAATTACATGATAATAATAAAAAAATTGGGGTTGCTATGATTTAATATAATCTGATAATATGAAGGCAATACCTAGATTGTATCTTTTTTTATTATTTTCTTTTTATTTGTACCATTTTTAGGCATCTGCACGTAATATTGTATCTTTTTTTTGATTCAAAATCTGTTTATTGTCCTTACCTCACATAGTTACACAATTAAAATAATAATAATAACAAAGATATACAAAGAAAACATGGAATTCAAAAAACATTTATCTCCATGAGACTTTAAAATTGGCATTCTCAGCACGCTTTAAGTGTTTCAGGCATTCGATGGCGCCGAATTCTCCATGAAATAATACATGTGCTAAGGGAATCCTGGGATACATAACACCTGCTGGAATCATAACAGAGATTGACACACAGTAAAACCTTAACAAGCTGCTCTAATCAAGCAAACCATCAGCAAAGAAGTTGCGGTAATGAGTTCAAGAACTTGACTACCGCTCCAAGACCCTTCTTGGTATCAAGCAGGACTCTTAGATCAAGTTCCGGGGAAACTTTACTTAAGAAGCTACGCTCCACAGGATGTAGAGGGCACTCCTTAAGAAC
>QVTG01000169.1:22850-46377 GCA_013305925.1 Geotrichum reessii | reverse complement strand
AAATCACACATGTGTTAAGGAAAACCTGGGATACATAGCACCTGCTGAAATGATAACAGAGATTAACCCACAGTAAAATTTCAACAAACTGCTCTAATCAAGCAAAACATCAGCAAAGAAATTGCGGTAATGAGTTCAAGTACTTGACTACCGCTCCAGAACCTTTTTTGGTATCAAGCAGGATTCTTAGATCAAGTTCCGTGGAAACTTTACTCAAGAAGCTACGCTCCACAGGATGCGTGGGCACTCCTTGAGAGAGTGTTCAACTGTTTCCAGCTGTCCACATTTGCGGTTATAATCTCTCTCAGTAATACACGTCATTTGGAAATACCTCTCAAGAGCACCATGACCTTTTCGCAGCTGGAATAACTTGCTAAAGGTATGGCGAGGCACAGTCCTCATGGATAGTTCCAGTGGGATGGGGTACTTGCTGTTATACAACTCTCGTTAAGTACAAGAGTGGTATTGTTGAAGTTCATCTAACTCTTCATGGTCTTTCTGCCACTCAGCTTGTGATGTACAGCGCATAGTGCTTTTCAGCTTTTGCAATGCTGTACAAGCTTTCTTGTCTTGATCATACTTTGGATGTTTCCAAGGCGGTCTCTTACTCCAGTACTTGTCATCATCAATGCCTTCCATTTTTCTCATTCTAACGAATAGTTTATCAAGTTCGCCTTGGGGTAGCTTACTACGAGTAGCAAGTTTCCTAACAGGGTTTCCCGGGCTGACAGCTCGGATGGTTCTGACAGCAAACCAGTCACAGATTTCTTGCATTTTTATTTTCACAGGTAAAATGTCGGCATCGCGCTGCATTGCCTTGATAGGCTCAGACTTGAATGCATCTAAAATTCTACGTAAAGCAGTATTTTGAATTTTCTGAAGTTCATCTTTCCATTTACCTGTCAATTTGTGATACCAAACAGGGCTGGCATATTCAAATATTGGGTTATTGTTTTATTGTAATTTTTTTTTAACAGGAACTGGTTGATAGTTTGTTTAATATTTGGTTTTGTGTAAATTTGGAGAAAGAATAGTATAAAATATGGATTTACTACTACTACTACTACTACTACTACTACTACTACTACTACTACTACTACTACTACTACTACTACTACTACTACTACTACTACTACTACGACTACTGGTTCTTACCAAAAGCTATTTCAAGCCATTTACCACCTTCAAAGTCCAAGTTCTAGTTAGATAATTTCATAAAAACGAGTAATAAGTTTGAAAACTAAAGGATTTTTTTTTTTTCAAAAAATTCAAAAGATTAAATATCAAAAACCCCGATGTTGAGGCTTTTGTAGGTAAATGCGGGTCATATAGACAAAATAAAGACAAAAAGTTCTTGCAGTTGAATTTAAATCAGATGGTAAATCATTCAAAGTGTACAATGAGTATTGCAAAAGAATGAGAAATAAGGCTCAAAAGCAGAAAAAAATATCAATTTTTATGGTTTTTTTCTTCTTTTGATAAAAAAAAAAAACAACTTCCAATAAGTTCATAGAGTTTGGATGCTTCGATAGTAAGATTGATTTGTTAAATGACAAGTTGCAAATATGAATCACTGAGCTACTAAATATTCTTACTAATAAGATCTAAACTGTGTACCAAACGCTATTAGCTTTGGATATGATACTCCGAGAATAATATTCGAGTCATTCCAACGAAAGTCAAACATATGCTCTGTTTAAAATAAATAAATAAATATGAAACTTCTATCAAATGGAGTTTCTTCTAATTAAGCCCGTCCTTTTACTGTCTGAACTTTTTGATGCATCCGCTTTCTTCATTCCCGCAATTTCTGGTAAATTGTCTTTTGACTTCAAGATCTCCATGAACTCATGACCATATTGCACTCCAATTCGGTAAATTTCATCAAACTTTCCAAAGTCAAGAGTTGCATAATCTTCAACTGGCGGTCTCAGATAAATAACACCTGGGGTTGTTTTAGCTTTTTCAAGAGTGCCGACTGAAGATACATATGTCAGTCTGAGTTGAATTTCAGCAAGAGAAGGCACGTTTGGGTGTTTCGAAAAAATGTTGATGCGATTTAATAAGGCCCAAAATCCAGATAAAGTATCACCATAATCCATGGAAGTCGTATCATCGACACTGCCCACATCAACAGCAAAAATAAATTTGGCTCCTTGGGCCTTCATAACACTGACAGGCAAGTTGTCCATATAACCGCCATCTAATAACATACTTCCTTTATCTGTAATTGGGGGTAAGAGTCCTGCCAAAGACATTGATGCACGAATGTATCGCCAAGCATAACCAGCTTTATGAATTTCCATGCAAGAGTGTGTAATATTAGTAGAGTTAGCAAAGTACCGTAACCAGAAATCTTCAATTTGTGAATCACCAAAAGCTTTCCAAACACCACGATTGAATTCATGACCAGTTGTGTATGCTGTTGCAGGGAGTGTTAGGTCAAAAGCCATTCGCCACAAGCTAGAGACGCGTTGCGCAAACTTTTTTGCCCGACCATATATTGGAACAATATCATAATCACGGGCGTACAAACCGCCCACAAATGAACCAATTGACGTGCCACCAATAAAGTCAATAGGAATACCGTTTTCTTCTAGAGCTTTGATAACGCCAATGTGGGAAATACCACGAGCACCACCACCACCAAGAACTAAACCAATAGCCTGACCAGAAAGAATACGAGCAAGTCGATTGAAGTCACTTTTCTGTGGATCAGAACTAGAGTATATCGGAATAACTCGTCTACGTTTAGTAATGTTTTGGACCTTATATCGTAGCTTTTGAAAGCGACCCATACTAGTCAAAGCGTTACTAGACGTGGAAGAAACACGAGGCTTAATAGGTAGCTGAATATGATGATGGGAGTTAACCCAAATTCTGTTTTTGAGCCATTTAGCTGTAGAACCAGGAACGACATAACGGTCTTCATGGAGCAAAACAAATTCTGTCCGAGCAGATGTCTTTTTTGTGACCAATAAACGCTCAAACTCACCAATGCCTGTTTCATTGCTGGCGTTGGCAAGTAAAAGAATACAGTCTGCTTGAGAAATACACGTCTCTGTCCACAGTGAGTTGACGTTGCTATCCGCAACATACAAAACAGTTTGGTATTGTTCCTCAAGGTCAGCTAGATAACTTTCTAGTTTCAAAATGCCAATCTTATGAAAAGCATTCTTACCTAAAAGCTGTAGGGCACCAGCACTATTGATAGAAATAACTTTTTGTCCAATATCTTTGTATGCGTTGAAAAGTTTCAAGCCAAACTCAGTTACAGGAAGCCCGTTAGAAATTGGTACAATAGAGACAGTCTTAAAATTAGAAGACACATTTGATGCATCATAGCCCGATAAAGATGGTGCACCCAGTCGATTCTGCAATCTAGATGCAATAATTCTAGAAATTTCAATAGTTATCGATGAGTTGTATTTAGCTAAACATTCAAAAAGAGAACGTGGAAATTTGGCAAGCTCAGAGCTTCTAACTGCATGAAGTGTATAAGGGCGCTTTGTAACTGTTAGAACTTCAAGTTCACCAATACTATCACCTTGGCCGTATTCACCATGCTTGATAGTCTGCCCATCTTTATGTTGTTGTACTGATCTTAATCTTCCATTTAAAACCAAATAAATAGAATCAGCTTCATCATTTTCTTTGAACAGAACTTGGCCACTTGGAACTTGAACCCATTTCAAAGCAAAATCCAGTACTGAAATCACTTCAGGTAGAACCCCAGTAAGCTTTTTAACCATACCAAGAAAAGAAAAAGGATATCGCTCACAAACTCTTTCTAAAGATTTTCTTGGAATAAAACCAACATACACATCGGTCTTAGCTCTAACTTGAACAAAAGATCTGTATGAAAGAGCTGCTCCAATAAACCCACCGATACCGCCAGACTCAATTGTATACAGCTCAAAGTAGACGCCAAACTTGTCATAATATCCATTTTCCAAAATGCCGTTAATCAAATAAAAAACACCAACACTATCTCCATTCTGATCTATCAGTATTGATCCTTTTTTATAAAATCTTACTTCCAAGCTTTGAGAAATTTCAGCTTGAGCATTTTCAAATGTTTGTGCGTTAACGTTGGTGCTGGATGAAAAAATTGATTCATCATCTTTAATTGACGACTGATATTTGTCAATGTTGAGAATATTACTGTGAAAGTTATTAAAAGAAAACCGACGGACGTTTCTGAGATTTCCAAATTCGTCTGCAGCAACAAGCATAGGACTAGCAACATGAGAAGTGGTAACTGAACTACTTTGCTCTGGTGAATTGGCATTAAGACCAAGTGCTTTAAAAAATAACTCAGTTAATGAAGTATAAAGAGCTGATGTGTGTGTGTTTTCATCCACAGAGTGGGAAATACCTTGATTCAAAGCTGGAGAATTAACATTTTTTAAATGACTATCACGTTTCAACAATGGAACATTCGATAGCAAATCACCTGGATGTGAAGATTTGTGTGACTGGACTGATATTTGTTGAGATCTTGTATCAATTGAAGAATTTACACTAGAACCCGTCTTTATGTGCCTCAATGTGACAAACTCATTATTAAGAAGGGTTTCATCTTCAGATACAAGCTCCTTAATATCAGAAATTACTTTATCACCAAGATACTGTGGAAGAATATTGTTGTTTTTTTTGTTTAAAGAAACCTCTATTTCATAGATTTCCGGTGTCAGCCCCAGGTAATGGTGTGCCGTTTTGAATGTCACTCTCGATAACCTGGCCATGATAATCTGAATAATTTGAACAGTTGATTTAGGAAATTTATGGGTGATGCGGTGAAAAGAAACACGGGGAATGACAGAAATTGTCGCATCTTTGACAGCTAAAGCCAATAACTGTTGCTGCTCCTCAAAATCTGGTGAGTTATCAATCAAATCTGGCTTTTTGTCCAAAGATTCGACTGAAATATCGCTAGGGATAACAGGTTCCTGATATTGAGGACTAGAGTTGACAATACTAGAAAAAAGTGATAAAACATTGAATAATGATGAAATAGGAGCACCTCTACTAACTTCATTGAGAATCTGATATCGATATCCATTTATTACGCGTATACCAGAGTCTATTCGAGAGCGTAAATTAGGCAGTGAATCTGGGGAAGTAGGACCAGAATCACTAGACCGAACCAAAATTTGTACGGCTCCATCTACGACCATAAAAAACCCCTCCGATTGATCCAAAGTCAAATATTCGCCTTTCAAAAGTTTGTATGTCCGCAATTCTTTAGTAAGCTCTTGGAATACCGGGTGATCTAAATATCCAAAAATTTTGATGGCTGCAAAAAAGTCTTCCACGTACGATAAACCAGATTTTCTATCATTTGTGTCATTGTTCTCAATGAACATGTTGATAGCTGGTTCCTCTCGATGCTCATCTGGTGGCAGCCTGGAATATGTTGTAAGGAATTTGTACCTAACAATTACAGATATGACAATCACCAACCCTAGAGCTATGACAAATCTATATTGTTAACTGTGAGATCTTAAACTGCTATCAAAACTAATAAACATACATGGATGAAAACTTTACAGTAAATTGATACTCATTCTTGAAAAGGCTGAATGACAATTTATTGAAAATATCAAAAATGATGCTAATGGTAAGTTTTGGCATGACCCAAAAAATGATCGTCAAAGTCTTGTAAAGCGACTTAAAGCCAATATTCTGAATGGTATCAACAAAATTGAGTGACATAGCAAAGAAAACATGAAAAGTGATGGAGTGATGGTGGAATAAATGATGAATTAGTGTCTTTGATTCAAGCTAGATGACTTTTGTAAGCAAAAAAACTGGAATCGAGCAGGTCGACAATTTCACATGCTGCTAGTTTGGTTATCGGGGTTAGGGTGTGATAATAGGGCCAGTTAATCTAACCGGTAACTCGCAAAATTAAACTTCTCTAACACATATCAGTACTATTAAAGAGGAACTTGTAATATGAATCACAATAAATGAAAAATACAAAAATGAACAACTTTTTCAACTTGAAATTTTGACATTATTTAATTTAGTTTTACTCTTGTATTTATAAAAACAAATTTATTTGGTTCTTAATAGTATGAATTGAACTCTTAGTGAGATTAATTGCATTGATTATGAGAGGGTAAATGTAAGTGTGCGCTTGACAGAGACATGTTATATTTCTTTTTGATAAACAAAGTCAATTCAATCAAGAATTTTTTATATACTTTATGGCAGAAAAACTCCAGTTAATGATTTTGTTTTAGAAAAGTTGAAAATCAAATCTCGAAATACAAAGTGTAAAACGATGGTCTTGGTGGATGAAAAAAAATGAAAGTAGTTAGAGCAACCAAACCAATTTTTCAAGAGCACAATGACAAAAAAAACAAACAAAAAAAACAAAGCTCTTTAAGTTACACAAAATTTTAAAATTCTAAGAAGGTGACGAGTCATTTCCTCATAATTCTTGATTTACGGCTACCAAAATAATACTAATTCACTCAGATAGAGCATCTATCTCATGATTCCAACCAATTATTGCAAGTAGCTAAAATAATAAACAAAACACTTGTTATTATCTTAAAAAACACATATAAATTCACATGTATATTTCACATTACAGAGGGGTGAAAGCAGAGTACAAGTGTACGCTCAAATGTAAGACAACAAGATCTTTATCGGATAGAAAATCCTCGCATTTGTACTTTACTTGATGAATGTACTAAATCATGATGGAATTATTGTTCTGATTAATACACAGTTACTTGCAGCAATAAGGAAAATTGATTCAAAGTATATGTATATA
Source organism: Geotrichum reessii (assembly GCA_013305925.1). Classification (NCBI taxonomy): domain Eukaryota; kingdom Fungi; phylum Ascomycota; class Dipodascomycetes; order Dipodascales; family Dipodascaceae; genus Geotrichum; species Geotrichum reessii. The sequence continues at coordinate 39,587 of QVTG01000169.1, read as the reverse complement.
TATTTAATTTCTGAAAATTAGAATCAGATAAATGACTAAATAGACTATTTTACTCGTTAAGCAGTTTTTTTTTTTTAAAAAAATAGTAGCTGTCACAACTACAGCAAACTTTACGAAACTGAGTTAAGCTCTAACAAATAAGAGTCTACAAAGCATCAACTTGAATCAATTTTATAGAATTACTGGCAACCCCAGAAATCTATAATAATATCTGTATTGATCTAAAACCGGATGTTGTCAATGAGGGCTTTTAAGTAACAGATGAATAGATGGATTACTCAACTTTTTTGAACTTCAGAAACGGTATTAGTGTTTTGCATTTCAACTCTGAGTCGAATCATGCGCCAGCATTACATATCTAGTATGAATTTCTTAATAACGAGATAAAAAATTCACAGTAAAAATGCTGGCCTCAGCCGAGAGTTTTTCTTTTTTTTATGAATTCAAACCTCTAATATGTAAGAGCTGACGTTGATAGTTTGGGTTGTTTGGAAACATTAATGAGATTGTATACTGCTAATATCAAATTTGTTAATTGAAATAATAAACTTGAATTATTCAATATCAAAGAATTTAATTGCTAGCTGAGAGAGTTGAATTAAGCATTTAGTCGGAGTTTTTAAGTGAATTCCTTCGGCTTGCAGTACCAATAGATCTTAGTTCATCATTTTTACAAAATAAATGTAATCCTTCCTATATTTTTTGTTTAGCAAAGTTATGAGTTTTTTCCATCTTTAAAAAGCTGTGAATCACTTGCAATTGTTCTCCTTTAAACTTCTAATGTTTTTAATAGTTGATATTGTTGGCTGAGCTCTTTTTTTTTCCTGATTTTTATTGCTGCTGTTTTTTAATTTTCGCCTCTCCAAACTGCTCCTTTTTTTTTTTTTTTTTCCCTTCTACCTCCTGCCACCCCCCAATTTTTCCAGTAAATTCACCATTTTTTCACGTTTTATTTGCTCCTCTCAGATATTCAAAGAAAGTAAAGCATTGACTTTTTTTTCTCTGTATTCATTTACTTTTTCAAATTAAATATCATTGTACAAAGTTTTTTTCTATTGTGCTTACTTCTTTGCCTGTTCAATTCAATAGATAGCCATGAAGACCCCACCTTTCACCGTTCGTGCTGTCTATCCGTACGAGTCAGATGTCGATGGCGATTTAACTTTTGAAGCCAATCAACTTATCACTGTTGAGGTAATTGAGGACAGTGAATGGTACACCGGCAGTTTTACGGATCCTAAAACTAAGCAATTAAAGTCGGGTATGTTTCCAATAAACTTTGTGGAGACCATCACCGAAGAAGCTGAATCACAGGAGGAGCCCGTTCCAGTATCTGAGCCAGAAGTTATCTCACCTCCTATTTCGGCTCCAGACCCTATTTCTGTGTCAGTCCCAGTTTCTGCAGCATCGCAGCCTGAATCTAAGCGAGGCAACCCTGTCGAGTCACCAGAAATCACAACGCAGCCAATCGCGCAATTGCCGACGTCTAATAATGAACCAACATCTCACTCAGAATCTACTGCAGCCCCAAAGAAACGAAATGCTTTCCAGGATCGAATTGCTGCATTTAATAGTTCAAACATAGCGCCAACTCCTTTTGCTCAGCCCAAGCCCACGTCATTTGTCAAAAAGCCTTTTTATGCTGCACCGACCAACTCGTATGTCCCTCAAATCCCTCATATTCCCAAACCAGCAAAACCAGCTCCTCCTCAAGTGCCTGCTGCAGAAATTGTGCATTACAATGATGATGCCAATGAGGACGAAAAGCCCGTTCCTAAGGTATCACTGAAGGATAGAATCAGACTTTTGCAGGAGCAGCAACAGGCGGAAGCTGCTAGAGCCGAAGCTTTGGCTGCTAAAAAGAAGCAAAAGAAAGCCGCCAAGAAGGTCGAACATGATGATATTGCTGCAGAATACGAAGAAACTGCTCCGTCTAGTCTTCCAGTTGAAGTTGATGTTGGTGAGCAAGAATCATTGGAACCAACTGTGACTGGTGGGTCACTTGCTAGAACTTTAAGTGTCGGCAGTGCAGCTTCTCGTGAGGATGCGCACACTGATGCTCAACCTAAACACCACCACGAGATTCAAAGTGTTCCAGAACAGCCTGAACCCAAAGAAATTGATTCAAATGAAGATGAAGATGAGGACAGTGAAGAAGACGAGGAAGATGAAGAAGAGGCAAGAAAACAGGCTTTACGTGAGCGCATGGCCAAGATTTCAGGTGGTATGGGAATGCACTTGGGAATGATAATGCCAGGTGGATTTGGAGCTTCCGCCTCATCTAAAAAACATAAGAAAAAGAAGGTTGAGGAAGAATCAGAGTCTACTGAGTATACTCAAGCTCCTGTTCCCATATTTCCTTTTGCTAATCCCGCATCCATGCCTGAAGTTTTACAGCACCCTCCTAGAGCTGAAACAAAGTCAGACCAGGTAGAAGAACAAGAGAATTTGTCTGATGAGAGCGAATCCGACGTAGTTGAAAGAGATATTCCTGGCGAAGAAACGCTGACTAGCAAGCCTTTTTCTGACCAGCCACGCTCTAATTCTATCACAGAGCTTGACCATTCTCACTCGGTTCCTTCCATCCCTGAAGCATCTTCTTTGATTTCCAGTGTTGTTCCTCCCGAACCCAAAGAATCTGTTCCAGTTACTCGATCTTCTCAGTTACCGCCACCTTCTGTTCCTCAAGAGCAATCTGTACAAATACCTACTGCACAAGCACCCTCAGTTCTTATTGCCAATCGTTCTTCAATTTCTTCCCCGGCTTTTGTGGCACCTTCTTCTGATGTACCTATTTCTTCTCCTTCCGTACCTACTTCTGAGCGAAAGCTGGATTCTGTTATTGCTAGTCATAAAGAAGATAGTGATTCTGAAGAGTCTGACAGTGCTTGGTCTGATGCAGAGCCTTCTCGCACTGCCCAAAGACCCATTCCACCCATTCTTGCTCCTCCTCCTCCCCCTCCTGTTTCTTCTAAAGAAACTGATATTTCTGGTAAGATTTTCAATTGAAGATGGTTTTTTTTGTTATCATTATGCTAACTTTTTTTATTTATTCAGAAGATGAAATTTTGGATGCTTACAGTTGTGAAGATCCAGAACTTAATCCTCATGTCAAACCTGCTATGGATCTGAAACAGGGTTTGTCAACACAAGTTAATGATGGTATGTTTTTTTTTTTTTTTCAATTTCTGGAGCTTCAAAGTATTCAGTAACTAATAATGTAACGTAGAAGATCTTGGTGATGATGAGCGAACAGAATCAGAAGACAACCGGGGAGTTCATAGAACTTTAGATCCTGCTGCTACTAATAAGAGACTATCATATATGTCTGGCAGTGGTACTATTCCTCCTATTCCTATGTCTCCCCAAATAGCGTCAAAAAGAGACAATGTTGCACCTCCTCCTCCCCCTCCTACTCACGTTGCTGCACCTCCTCCTCCTCCTACTCACGTTGCTGCACCTCCTCCTCCTCCTACTCATGCAGTTGCACCTACTTTTCCTAGTACTCCTGCTCCTGAGCGTTCGCCTCGTGGGCCTCCCCCTCCTCCTCCTTCGTCGACTACCCCTTCTGGACCTACTTCTCAGCCTAGATCTCCTGAAATTCATCACAGAGGTCCCCCACCCCCACCCCCTACTGAGTCTATTCCAAGCATTCCTTTGGAATTGCCACCGGTCGAGGAGTCTTCTCTTGCTCTGTCTACCGAGAATGTAATTTCACCTGTCACTTCTTCTGTAGAACAATACCAGCCTGAACTCAGTTCGCCAACTGAAAAGAAACGTACCAGTATTTTCAGATCTTTTAGCCAGAGAACCGTCCCTCCTTCTCCGGGTGGATTCGATTCTCATGTTACCAGCCCTACGTTCAAACCTAAACGAGCATCAACAGATTTGAGTCGTCGATCTACAGAGGCTAACAGAGGTTCATTAGATCTATCTCACCAGACTCGACGATCACTAGATATCAGCAAGCGTCCTGCTGAGAATTATAGTCACAGCAGACAGACAAGCGTTGATGTTTCGAGTTTGGCAAATATTCAGGAGACTGTCACCAGGTTGGCAACAGCATTTAATCTTGATGACGGAACTGAATGGTGGCTCAGTCAGGCAGGTGTTCCAAAAGCAGTCACTGAACGCAAGGATGTTGTGTACGAAGTTGATGAAAGTCAACACATTCAGCGAGGTGGCAAGATATTTTGCGTTCGTGACATTTACGTTTTGTTTGAAGATTACTCTCAAACTATTATTACTGTTGAATTTAGTAGCCAGACTGGATACGTTGCCTTTCAGCAGCGGTTTGAAAACTCTCCAGCTCCTCTGAGACAAGATCAGTTGATAAGCGCTTTTCAGACTTTTGGCACAAAAATTGCACACAAGGTACAGGAGTATGTAGGTCAAAGTCTCCCTAAAGGAGAGCTTCTACCTCTATTATTCGAAAATCTTGGTGGTGTTACCCCAGTAATTCCTAACTACAGTTATGGTGTGTTGCTTTACAAGAACATTTCCAACACCAATGTTAGGCAATATGATGAAATTTTACCTGGTGATATTGCGGTTATCAGTAACGCTTTTTTCCAGGGCCACAAGGGTAGTCTGCACCAAAAGTATGCACAGGAGGTTGCAAATGTGGCTGTAGGTGTTGTACATGAGTACGATGTTACTAAACGTAAGATGAAGGTCTATGAGCAGACGCCTAAAGAAGACCGTGGACTTTACAAAGTGAAATCGGAGAATTACCGTTTAGGGGACCTAAAAAATGGTGAGGTCAAAGTATTCAGAGTGGTTGGCCGTGAGTTTTTGTCATGGGATTAGTTACTATAAGTTCAATGAGTTGAAGATATAGTGAATCTATTCGAGTTTTGTTTATATAAAAAAAAATGGATACAAAGTTGTATTTTGATGATGGTATTTAATTGGAGACAACAAACTAATTATAATGATGATATAGAAGTATTTTATTTCTATCTAAAATGATAATAATAGCTTTCTCAGTTGCAAACTGATTATAGCGCTTTTGAAAAGTATTCAAATATGAAAGGGTATTACTATTAAAAGACCATTACTGCAAATGTGGGTCTCTTGGAAACAGTTGAACACGTTTTCAGTGTCCTCCTTCAGTATGTGTCTTCTTGAAAAAAAAGAATCTTTTTCTTTAGAGCTTGGTCCACAGGTCCTAAAAGAGCTTGTAAACGGTAGCCAATATTCTTTAATTCATAATTGCATTTACTTTGCTGCTAGTTCCCTCGATTGAAGCAGTTGAAAAAAGTTCACGGTGTGCCAATCTCTGATATCAATCTACTAGAAGTTATGTATTCAAAGTTTTTGTTAGGACATGAATTAGTTTAGTCAAAAAATTCAGCCAACGAATGGTAAAATTGCCAAATCATTTTAATATCGGCTTCTCTAAAATACTCAAAGAAACAAGTAATTTCGAATTCTATCTATATTATAGTTGATAAATCTTTTCTAGTATTTGGTTAACTATTCTATGCAAGGCCTATGAGCATATGTTCCATCTACTGAAGAGATATTCTATATGAAGACATTGTCATATTCAAAAAAAAAAAAAAGATTTGACACTGTAACATTAGCAATTTGTCTGAAGACTTGACTAGACTTTTACTACAAACAGTATTACAAAGCAACATCTACGTGCTTTTCTACTTACTCTGAAGGAGGTTTTTCGCAATTTCTATTTTGTTTGATCTAAACAGTTGAGAAAATGTGGGGACTATTTATTATTATTATATATATTATTATTATTATTATATATTATTATTATTATTATTATATATTATTATTATTATTATTATTATTATTATTATTATTATTATTATTATTATATTATTATTATTATTATTATTATTATTATTATAAAATGTAAACATAGTATCAATTAGACAGTAAAAATAAATAACTAAAAAAAAAAAAAAAAAAAAAAAAAAACATTAAAATGCGTGGGTTAAAAGCTTTATTGTATTTTTTTTTTTTCACAGTCTTCTACAGCATATTATGTGTATCAAAACTGAAAGTTATCATCAAAAAAAAAAAAAAAAAAAAAAAACAGTTAATCCCAAAGCCTGATATCACTAATCAGAAGCATCATTTTTCTTCTCAATACCGTAGCGCTCTCTAATGTAGTCTTGGATCTCCTCATCAGACATTTTGTTGAGACGATCCATCAATAATGTCAGATCTCCTTCTTCTTCTTCTTCTTGCACAAGAGGTTTTTCCGGGGTTTCTGCCGCCACATCGGCCGGAGTAACGGCAGAATTGTCTTGTGACTTTGGCTCCTTGCTGTTTGTAGGTGTGGCTGATTCTTCGCGCAAAAAGATCTGCCGCAATTGCTCTCCGCTAACGTCAACGTCACTGCCCGTCAGATTAGGCTTGGTGCGGCGGATAAACGTGGTCAACTTGTGAAAGTCACCCTCTTCACGCGCTTGCCGCTGCCGCAGTGTGTTTTCCTCATTATCCAGGCCCGCACTGCGCAAAAACTGGATCTCGCCGTCTTCACCCACATGGTACTGAGCGTCGCCCGAAGGTGGCTTGGGCAGGTACTCGGACTCGCCTGCGAGCTTTTTTATTGTGTTTGTGTTAGTGGAGTCTCCAGCACCCGCAGCAATTGTCTCAGCTCGGTCCACGACTCGCAATGGATTACGTTTGGAAGCAGAAGAGCCAGTGATAGAGTCATAGTTGTTAAGCACACGGCCCAGTGTGGTTTCAAGGTAGTAAAACATAATTAAACTATCCTTGAAACTGCGGTTGCTTTCTTCAGATGACTTACCAGCAGCAGCTCCGGATTTGTGATGGCTGATGAGATTCTCCAGACGTTTGTGCACCTTTTCACGCACAACCTTAGCACGTTGGGTGAGACTATCCGCCATGAGAAGGCAACGGTCAGACAACTCTGATTGCTGGTTGGCATCAACAACGAACTTTACGGCATCCGCCAAACCCTTGCCGTTATCAATGAGATAGTCGTCTTCGTCTACTCCAATATCGACAATAGACTCCATATTTTGCATGCAATAGTGGTTTAAGCGCTTAAGAATGTTGGCTGGAATGATACCATCATCAATCTCAACACAAGTAATTGTGTTGGACATTTTAACGGCAGCCGCCAGGGCTTCTGCAGCAGCCGGATTAATGTCAGTGTTACCAAGTAGAGCAACATGAAAAAGATGCTTGCACTTTGCAAATCCCTCAGCTAAAGTAATAATGCTCTGTGATGTGAGTCCACAGTAATTTAAATGGAGCCGGCGTAAAGTCGGGAACAAGTGAAGTGAGGGACCCAAAAAATCCGCAAAGTCTGGAAAAAGTCCTGGATTAAAAGAAAAGTCGATAAAACGCATCTCTGATGTGGTTATGAATTTTTCTGGCATCATAGTCTGCATACCCTTGCTATCAGTCAAATTGCACGAATTAATAGACAGACACTTGAGAGATGACTGTGAAAAAAGATCTTCTATTAATAAGTAGTTTTTTCCAAGATCATTGCCACCGAGATCAATGCCTTCTTTAACAAAACTGGTCTCCGTCGTCCATGCTATAAGTGACTTAAGATCCTCGAGTTGCAAGTCACTTGAAGCAACGCCCAGCCTTTTTGTCGCAATGCAGCAGCCGTCTCGAATGAGCCGATCAAACTGTTCGTGCGGAATGAGGCACCGGTTGAGAATTAATTCTTCCATACCGCCACGTGCAACAAGTGCCTTGGTAAACAAGTCCCAATCCAGTTTAGATCGGTCATAAATATCAAACTCGTAATACTTAAAGTTGGTACTGGCAGACGGCTGCGTGGTAAGTGAGATATCCAGCTTGGTCAGAGAATTGTTATGCACAAGGAATGCACAAAATAGTTTCCAGCTTTCGGGTGAAATATTTACATTTTTAAGGCAAAGCTTGGACAGTGCAGAGGCCGCAGGGCTACATAGCGATAGAATGATTTGGCGGAACATTTCATCCGAAATGTCAATACGGTTGAGGACAATTGTATTTATTGGTACCATAGAAATGAAGTCAGAAAAGGCAAGTACTTCAATCATGGTTGGTCGTGGGTTCAGTAGGCGCAAAAATGGCAGCGCGCCGGTGTAGCCCTCGAGCTGCCGCAACGTTGCTTTGATAGGCATGATTTCGCGGAGATGGCAGCAACGGGTATATACGTCGGTAAGCTCACGTGAAGGTTTTTTTGTTTTCTTTTTTGGGTTAGCTGCACTGCTATCTGCAGTATCCGCTTCTGTATTGCCCAACTTTTTGGCATTGTCCTTGTCAATCTCAGCACCCTTGAGGAAGCTAGAACCCGTAGCCAGGTCATCGTCTTTGCAGCAACCCGCTTCGTCGCTTTCTTCTTCTTCTTGGAGGTCTTCGAGTGCCGAGTGGTCGTTGCTTGTAGGCATAGTATTAAGTTTGGAGTTGGATAGGGTACGACCAAGCCGAGGCAAATGTAGTTTCTTTTCGTGACGTTCGGAGGCTACATCTTGAGAAATCTGCTGGGCACACTTGTACGCGGCTTGAGATGCAGTCTCGGCAAAATGCTGATAATTTTCAGGAATCGGTATTGAGGTGCTTGTGTTTGTGTGGTTGCGGGTGATGACACCCTTGTCCTCGTCAACGGTTACGGTGCCTTCACGGGGTTTGCGCGCCGGTATCTGCTGCGGTGGGTCGTTGATAAAGGTGTCAAGCGCAAAGTTAACCTTGGTCACGCGGACCTTGTCAATTTCGGGAATACAACAGGAGGGCTTATCTACAGTGTGGTTAAGAACAATGTGAGATGAGTTGTGTGAAGGCACGGAGTCGCTTGAGTCTAGGGGAGATATTTGTTTGGGTTTGCGCATAGAACTGAATATAGATGAGTGCCTGTCATTGAGAGAAATAGAAGAGATATTTTCAGTAGTCGAGAGTGGCGGCTGTGCTGGGGATTTAGGCTGTGGGGTCGGCGGGACTGAACTTGGTTTACTAGAGCTTTTACGTTGGCTGCTAACAGATGAAGTAGTGGGGTTGTTGTTGGTGTTATCTTTGTCCTTTTTAAACTTGCTGAAAAACCCAAATGCTTTTTTGGTAAAGTTGGAGACAGGTTTATGAGAATCGGAGGAACGGACACGACGAAGATCAGTATCTGGAGACGCAGGGGGCGTTTCAATAAACTGTATCGATGAAGATGGCAAAGATAATGTTGGATGCAACTGTGGAGGCTCATTCGAGGTTGAAACTGCATCAACTTTAATAGGATCTAGATCATGGGTTTTGGTTGTTTCTGTTGAAACAGACTGGGATCTTCTTCGAAAGCCTAAACAAAAAAAAAAAAAAAAAATTGTTAGTTTAGATATATGAAAAGTAGATAAAAAGTGGCAATGTACCTTTATTATTAATATTTAGAGAATTTACTTTAGATATCCAGTAGAGATCGTCGTTTCCAAGGCCTACATCACCAGCCTCTAAAGTTGTAGATTTTGAGTCTGAGGTGGTGCTGGAGACGGAACTTATGGCGCTGATGCTACCGTCTTCTATCGTAGTGTTTGGAGAGACATTGGCAGCTGTATCCATAATGTGCGAGTGAGGGCAAAAAAAAGATGGTTAACAAAGTCTGATAGCGTTTATATATCAAAGGGTGTGACAACAAAAAAAAAAATAAAGAGAAAGTAACAAGAATAAGAAGAAGTAATTTATTTGAAAAAAAAAAAAAAAAAAAAAAAGAGGAAATGCGTCGCAAGTTGGAAAAAAAAAAAAAATTTGAAGCCCAGAATAATAATTAGTGTTGCACAAGGCTTTTTTTTTTGTTTTTGTTTGAAAGCTTTTCCACAAAAAAAAAAAAAAAAAACAACTGACAGTCGCGGTTCACGGGGGGTATCACTGTCTCCAATTGGCGACAGAGAGAAAAATGTTTTATTAGAAACGTAGATAAAATAAATTAAATAAAATAGAATAAATGAAAATCAGGCTTTTTTGGAGGTTGAAACTTGGGGTTGGAATCTCAACAGCAATATAACTGATATCAAAGGCCCTTTGATCCAGTCACAGCCGCTCCTGTTTTCAGCCGTAACTTGAAATATCTCAAACAGAAAATAAATAAAAAATAAAAACAATTCAAAGGTATGAAAAAAAAAAAAAATTAATTGCATATATGTCAGGATAATAAACTGATTTTCCGTCTATAAATAAACTACGTACTTGTTGGACATTTTGTAGATTCATCGGTCTTAGTTTTAATCGGGTTTGGTAGTCAGCAAACAACATCTGTCGGGCACAATCCCCCATGTCTATAGTTTAAATATAATAATATTAAAAAAAAAAAAAAGACAATGAAGAGACTTTTATAGGCTGTCTGTGTAAATATATGAATTTGTTAGAAGATAGTTTCTATTACATGATATGCTTACAGGAGAAAAAAAGAGGTTACGGAGAAATCACTAAAGGGGTTCAACCAAATTTCACATCTTTAAAGACACAAATTTTTTTTCAGCAAAAATTAGTATTATTTTTCTAAAATTCCAATCATTTTTCTTTTTATTGTTTTTTGAAATTTCATTCTTTGTTTTTTTTTTTTTCAATAAAAATCATGAATTTTGCTGATATCATGATATCATAGCACTATGATTCAGCCGTAGATAATATCAAAAGTCGCGCATTTTGGTTGGAAACCTTCACGGATATGTTTAAAGCCCGTAAATGCGTGTCACATGATATATTGAATGCCCCTGCAACTTGAAAACGTGATCTCGGTTCTTTTATTATTATCAATGCAACTGATGCCGAAATCTGGTGATATTATTATTAGAAAAAAAATTTTTCATAGTAATGTATAATAATCATGATAATATTTGAACGTGTGCAAAATACTTGTATACTAATATTTCGAAATGGTAACGTCATAAAAGGTTTTAAAGAAAAATTTTTGTCATCCAGTCTTGCTTTATACGCATATATTTCTTTTAATTTAGTCGATTGTTTTGTTTTGGACTGGTCATGATCAGATAAATACATGTGTTGCAGTGTGTTTTTTTTGAAAAGAAAAAAAAATCAGCAAATTTCTTTCATGTAAATTCTAAGAATTACAAGTGGCATTCAAAAATATATAATAATAAAATTAGTGTAGTATAAAAAGGCTTGTGTACCAAATCATTACATACTAATCTTGATATATAAAAGAAAAAAATAAAATAAAAAATAAAATAAAAAAAAGACCCCGATAATAATGAAATTTTGGTTATTTAAAAATAAGAACCAGATTTGTTTTATTTATTTAACCCTTAAAATTAAATTTCTTGATTCAGAAGTGATAATAGACTAAATATCAATCATATTATATATTTCTTTGATACTACATGTGGCCTGGTTGTTGTTGGTTTTATTTTAAAAAAAAAATACAGATATAATCATTATTGAAAAACAGGGCTGAACTTCTTTTCATTTCAATTTTCTTTTTTCGAAAAAATTGTCTGATAGCAATCGCTAAATCCTAAACGACAAATTTAACTTTTTTTTTTCTGGCAGCCAGTGTGTTTTACAATATTATTAGAATCAGTTTATTGCCCATTTGGCAAATTTTGAGTTGATATATAGAGAAGGCATTAAGTAAAATACATCTATCTAAAAAAAATAAACAGATTTTCTATCTAAGTAAAATACAACCAGAGTTAGATCCCTTACACTGGGGTCTCGCACGGGAACAATTCTAAAGTTTTGATGACGCCGAATTCTCTACAAAGTCTTATACAATAATCATGAAAATTGTTATTATTATTTAATTATGTAACTATGTGATGTAAGGACAATAAACAGATTTTCTATCTATCTAATCATGAAAACTAATTCACTATCAGAGCACATGTGTTATTTCATGGAGAATCCGGCGCCATCGAATGCCTGAAACACTTAGAGCGCGCTGAAAACGCTAATTTTACAGTCTCATAGAGATAAATGATTTTTGAATTCCATGTCTTCTTTGTATATCTTTGTTATTATTATGTTAATTATGTAACTATGTGATGTATGGACAATAAACAGATTTTCTAACTATATAACAAAGATATACAAAGAGGACAATCAGCCTAAGTATTGTCATGTAAACATTTTTGGATGTATGAATTTATGATTAAAGAATTAGGTGCATTTAACGTTTTTTCAAAACTTTTACCCAAACTTTTAGTGAATACAGTAAATTATCTGTATTTCGAACAAAATGTATAGCAAAAGTTTTTTGTCAAAATAACGGCGTTAGTGGTTTAGCGGTAAAATTCGACGTTGCCATCGTCGAGCCCCCGGTTCGACTCCGGGCTAACGCATTTTTAATCTTTTTAAAAAAAACGGTTTTTTTGAATTTATCAACAACAGAATAGACAGTTAATTTAACTGCCATAAAAATAAAAACTGAAAAACAACTCATGGTGGTCATTAACTTCTAAACTTGATTAAAATGAATAGAAATACACTGGTGACATTAGTAGAAGTTGTTCATTCAACTCACTATTAATTTATTATTTTTATTTATTGACTGCTATAGGTTTCATTTTTTATTAGAACAAAACTATATATAAATATATACTATTTTTCCAAAATAAATTATAAAAGCTAAATATCAAGTGATAAATCACAAAATATAGAGCGTAAGTTTTTTAGAGAGGCTAGGGTTGTTTATCATAGTTTTTATGCCGAGGTTTTATCACTAAGCACGATAAAGGGCTTCTTTTGCAAAAGTTTCACCCCCAACAGTCCGTATTGACATTGTTCCACACTTTGAATTCCAACAATTTCATCGCCCTTTTTTTTTTCTTTCTTTTATATAAATCAAAATTTAAATCCTACATCTTTTTTTTTTTTCTCTTCTTATCACGCTGTTTTATCTCTCGCTTAACCGCCGCAATGGTCACTGCTGCTCACGATGCCCTCCAGACCGCAACTTACCGACTACATCCATCCCGCGTATAATGGCGTCCACTTGCTCGCGCAGCCAAAGACCAACGCATCTGCCCTCTACCTCATTCACTCTATCATAGATTACTACAATACCCAGCGCGGCTGGTCGCAGATGCCGCCTGTTCCCCACAACACTATGTTTCACATAGTTGATTTGACTTCTGCGGAGCCCGACTACATTTATACGCAACTTTCGCTCGCTTTTACTGTTCCTGAGTACTACGGCTTTTCGCCCAGTGTTTTATTTACTCAACTCACTGATCTTTCCTGGCTCAACACAGGACATACGCAGCTCAACCACGTTCTCCTTCTTCGAGCCAAGACAAAACTTATTACTGCAGCCGCTTCTCAGGTTCTTTCTGAGGTGGCTGCTTTTTGGAAGACAAAAAACACTGCGTTTCTTGTGTTTATTGCCGAGACGGCTGTTGCCGAACATAGTTTTCCAGAAAGGTTCCGACTATAACATTTCACGTGACCGAATTGCTTAGAAATGATCTCTAAGCGACGTTTTTTTTTTTTTTTTTTTCACATCGGTCATGTTTCCAGTTAAAATTTAATGACATTTACCCCTCCGGCAGTACCTTTTCAATGGTTTCCTATTCTGGAGAGATGTCTGTGCCGAGCTATTGGTGATCACTTACACAACCAAACTCACAGTCTCAGTCAAAAAATAAAATAAAACCCCTTTTAGTCAGTTTTATGTTTGTTATTTTTCACATGCAAATTACGAAAACAGGTTCCAAGCAAAACAAAACCGCACCTGTGACTTTTTTTTTTTTTTCCTTTCTTCTATTTATAATCTTTTTATCCTTTCTTAATTCACCATCCTCTTCATCGTCATCTTTTGCATCAACAAAGCATCATTCCTAGCATACTATATTACTAATGACTATTAAAAACCTCGTTATTGTGCGCCACGCTGCGCGCCTCGACACTCATGACAAGTCCTGGAAATACTTTTCTCCAACTCCATACGACACACCTTTGTACTCTCCCCTAGGCTTTGACCAAGCCCATGAGACTGGCGTCCAAATTGCCAGAAATCTTTCTACCCGCCGCATTGTAATTCATACATCGCCGTTTCTGCGGTGTGTTCAAACCACCAAAACCATTGCCGACTCATTGAAACAGCAGTACCAGCCCGACGTGAGCATAAAAATTGACGCGTTTCTGGGTGAGTGGCAGACGCCTGACTACTTTACCGACATTTTGCCTCCACCAAACGACAACCACGAGTCTTTAAAGACGTCTTCGCTGGCCTGGCTAGACAGTCAGGGCTACTCCAACGTACACAGAAGCTGGCCGCTGACCACATTTGGCCTAGCTGGTGAATATGACGAGTCCTGGTCGTCCATGTACTCGCGGTTTACTAAAGGTTTGAACGCACTCGTCAAACATTACGAAAACCAGGATGACGTGACGGTCATTCTTGTCACACATGGCGCCGGATGTAACCCTTTGCTGGGAAGCAGTTTGCACACGCCGGTGCTGTTCACCATGGGACTGGCCAACTTTTGTCTTTTAAAAAACGGCAGAGGTTTGCATGAATGGTCTCTGGCCGCCGTGTCGCCAGAGCTGAACTCATTGCTTATGGAGCATGGCTCGCCGCGTACTGCCAGCCGTCATGTTATTGACACATCAAGAAGCATTATTGGTGGTCACGTCCCTGACTTGCTGGAGTCATCATCCACGTCGACATCGTGTTCAAGCATGTCTGAGTTTCTAGACAACTCATTTAAATTTCAAAACCACCTAGTAACTCTGCCAGTATCTCAGAACGAGGCGGTCGTATGTGAAAATTCATCCTACCTTTTGCCTGCATTTACATTTTCAAGCAACAACAAGTTGATGGATATAGCTCCCTCCCAGGATGAGACGGAAGAGTACTTTTGTCTTGGAAGTAACCAATTCTAGATTCTCACGCCTCTTTGGCATTCATTTTTTTTTCACTGCATATATCTTTTTTTTTTTCTCTTGGTTTTTCTATATTTGATGATTTTTTACTTTGTACTGTTTTTATTGTGTGTGTTCTTTTAGTGTTTAATTTTATCCTTAACAGTATTTGACGTTGTTTTTTTCTTTCCACTTTTGCACATGTATAGTCTTTAATTTTTTATTGATTGTTAACCTTGTTGTTAAGACGTATCTAAAGGCTTTGACAAAACAGTTTTAAAAAAGTTCTCTCCTCTTTTGAGTTGCCCCCCCCCCCCTCCCCCCCCCTTTTTTTTGACAATAAAATATTCGGTATACTCTGTAAATAAACAGATTTTCTATTTATCTACTTTATAAATCTTTATAATGAAAAAAAAGAGAGCAAGAATAGTCAAATATTGGCAGTGTACAACAACAAAACCAAAGTGTACATAAACCTTTTTTTTTTCATTCTATTTTTTTTTTTGCAGAGTCAGTACACAGTGTGGGTGATTTAAAAAAAAAAAAGTTCAAGATGTTCAAGTTTTATTCATGAAACCCGGATATATACTATAAATGTCTTGATAGCCCGTGGCTGTAACCTAGGTCGGCCTTGATCTAATCTTGTATATAGCTGGCTCAAAACCCAAGAGCCTGAACACACTGGGTAAAGTTTCATCGCAAAGTAAACCTAGTAAGCCATGTTAAACTGGTAAAATCAATAGATGAATATTACCCGAAATGAGTTGAAGAGGGGGGGGGGGAAGCATTAAAAAAAAAAGAATTCTCAAACTATTGACTAATCTTTAAGGTGATTGCTATAAGTGAAACCTATACTACCAAGACTAAAGACCGAATGACCCTTTTGTTAGTATCCTTCTGAAATCTCAAAAGTTTTACCAAACCGTGAAAGATTAGCAATGACCAAGACACTTTACGTAAAAAAAAAAACGTATTTTTTCAGTTCGGCAAGTAAGTGAGTAAAATATTGAAGCAAAAAAAAAAAAAAGTTCTAGATGTGAAACCTTTTTTAGATGAGAAATAACCTGGAACTAAATTTCATCAGCACAGATTGTTAGTTGATTTAATATATATAGAAGGGTTCAGCACCATCAAAGTAACTAAAGTATAGGCTTTTGTGAAACACTGTCACCGCTAAGCGGGTTTTAAATACCTGTTTTATTTAATTCATGTCTTCTCTCTATATATAAATTGTGATTAGCTATAAACAGAAAATCTGTTTATTGTCCTTCCATCACATAGTTACATAATTAAAATGATAATAATAACAAAGATATATACAACCAAGACATGGAATTCCAAAAAAAAAAAAACATTTGATTTTATGAGACTTTAAAATCAGCGTTCTCAGCTCGTGTGGTCAGCTATAAGGACCATAATTTAGTTATAACAATGGTAGGTTTTTACAAGTTGCACATCTGGTTTAAAAGTTGATGCTATGAGACGAAAGCCTTTATTTTTATTATTATTTTTGGTTATCATACATGGATATATCGACAAGTTTTTTAGTTTTTTTTTTTTTTTTTACTATACATTGTTATTTCGTTGTGATTTGTGTTGAATTGGCTGGTATCACAATTACAATAATAATAAAAAAAAAAAAGATAGTTATGATATAAAATTATTTACTGCTAGTGATCGCCTCAAGATCAGTCTGAAAAAAGTATCTCTAGTCTGATTTCATTCAAGTTTTGTCTAGCTTTTTTATTAATCCCCCCTCTCTCTCTTTGTCTCTCTACCGTAGGTGACTATATAATTCATATTAATCGGTATATAACGCTAAGTAAGCGAGAATAAGAAAAGATACTACTACTACTACTACTACTACTACTACTACTACTACTACTACTACTACTACTACTACTACTACTACTACTACTACTACTACTACTACTAATC
>QVTG01000169.1:0-22840 GCA_013305925.1 Geotrichum reessii | reverse complement strand
ACTACTACTACTACTACTACTACTACTACTACTACTACTACTACTACTACTACTACTACTACTACTACTACTACTTATCTCTCGACCTTTCTTTTCTTCCTTTCGTTGTAAGTCAGGTCAATCCTTCAATGCCGACTTTTTATTTTCGCGACAGCAATCTCATGTTGTTGTAGTTGTTAATCATGGAGGTAAATAGAGTCAAATTACAAGATGATATCTGTGCACCTTGAGTCATTGCTCTTTTCTGGCTGGGGGTCTTGGTTCTCAAGTTTGTTTTCTCTCATTCAGAAAAACCAAATAGTTAAAGCTTTCTGTGTTTTCTTTTTCAAAAAAAAAAAAAGCAGGTCTTTTTTCCCACTGAAAAGGGTGAAGGCCATTATTCTCTCACTATTGATTTACTTCACTTGCTACTCACTGACCAACAACTTAACTTCAACTCATTAGCACCGCCCTGTAGTACCATTATATTACTCATGATGATATCTATCACATATCTGTTTGACCCAGAACTAGTGTGCGGGCTTCTGATACAAAACCTTGCACTTGGGATATAGCTACCTGGATATTATTATAACAATTGATATACCCATCATAGCAAAAGGAGATTCTAAGCGAGAATTGTACCACTAAAACATCGGGTCGACTATATCATAGCGAAAAGTTTTATTTTGTTTTTCTTTTGATATTCTTAATAATTGAGGCGTGTAATTGTAAATTATCAAGTTTCTGTGTTTTCAATGTCTTGGTATCAGGATTATGGCATCAAAAAAACATTTACCCATAAATTTCAATGTTTCTCTTGTTATCCATTAAATTTGGTAGTCCGACCAGTAAAGTCCTTGAATTATCTGTACGTAAGAAAAACTAAGAGCATTTTATATCAAAATCAAGACACGGAAAGATCTTTTAGTTATCAAGACTTATGTGTCTCCACACTCAGAAAGACGGTTGAATCTGGGTAACTGCTGGACTCCAGCATACTTGACGCGTAAAGACCCAGTTATACACATCAGAAACTATTAGTTAAATACCTTTTTTTTGGTGCAGTTTTTTCTGACATAAAATATAATACTTATGCATTATACTTTAATACATTTTATGTTTAAAACACGTGACTGAAGCATAAAATTTGTTTGGTTTTCACACTTGTGCCTAAAATCCAGCAAACCCGTACCCTCACAAGCCTAGCTTTACCAGGTCCGTCAGCGAATGCGGTGCCTTCATTGGCCAATCCTCTCGTCGTCACCAAAAAAAAAAAAAAAAAAACGACAACAAAAAAAAAGCTTTTTTTTTCCTCTCACTTTCTCTCTTTACCCTTTCTCTAACATTAATTTGTTTCTCTCCTCTACATTACAAAAATAACTTCTACTTTGACAAGATGATTTCTTCTGTTCTTCGTGTTGCTGCTGTAAGTTTTTTTTTTTTTTTTTCTAAAAAAATAGAACGGAACAAGTCGATTTGGGACAAGGGTAATGGTGTTTTCGAGTACTGGCTTTTCAATTGTCGGTAAGCGCGTGTGATAGCCATGGAGGGACTTTAGAAACCAATCAATCGCATGTGTAAAACGGGTATTGCTTATTTTTTTTTTTTTTCAACAATGGATTTTGATTTTACGACTAGGGCTTGAATTTTTTTTTTTTTTTTTTTTTTATTTCATTGGTTCGACAACTATCTCGGTTTGGTAGACTCGACTGGACGGCTGTGGGTAATTCATTAGCCATTGTTCGGGAGAAAAAAAAAAAACTTAACAGCAGACAGACTGATAAAAAAAAAAAACGTTTCACGATACATTGATCATTTACATTTCAGTTACTTATAAGGGTGCGTTTTTGAAAATTTCGGTTCAAGTACAAAATTTGGAGACTATTTGAAATTTCACTATTTTAAATTTTGGTAGGCCTCGACCCAATCATCTACATCTATTCTAAAATTATCAGTATTGTGTTTAGCCCTTGACGTCGATCCATAACAACCTTTTTCAATTAAAATATTCGAAGCCGTACGAAACAATCTCGGTTTTTTTTTTTTTTTTTTAAAATTTATCTTGTTCTAGATATCGACCTGAACGATTTGTTCTGTTCTTGTGTGTGTTTTATATTTTTTTTTGTTCTAACAGCGTTTCTAGCGTCGCGCCCCTGTTATCGCTCGTCGTAACATTTCTTCCACTGCCGTCAGACGCGCCGACCTCATCCAGGACCTCTACGTCAAGGAAGTTAAGGCTTTCAAGCCTGCTGCTCTTTCTGCTGCTGACGCCGCTGGCTCCGTCAAGGCCTGGTCTGCTCCTGCTGCCCCTGCTGCTCCCGCTGTTGAGGGTGATGTTGCTGCTGAGCTTGCCGAGTACGAGGCCCAGGCTGTTGAGGTCGAGTCTGCCAAGCCTGTTGATGCTTCTGCCAACGCCGAGGTTGAGGACTGGTTTGTTATTGAGGAGGCCAATGACCTTCACCACCACTAAGCGGATTTTGCATTCCTATTTTTTTTTCAGTTTCTTAGTCCTTACACCTATAGGATTTTCTCGAAAAGAGAAATAAAAATGCGATCTGTATAGTTTTCTTTTGTTTGTAAACCTACTACCTATCCTGAATAAATATTAATGCATCAATGATTGAATGTTATCTATGAACAGGTTTTTTTTTTTTTTTTCTTTTTTTTTGGAATATATGAATCAAAGTGTTCCTACATGTCTGATATCAAACACCTGAACTTGTTATTTAAAGTCATAATAGTTTTTAATCAAATCATAGCTACATGTAGTACATGTATATATATACTTTTAATATATAACACATGTATATATCAACAATTAAAACAAAAGTTTATACATATACGTATAAGTTATTCAAAAAAAAAAAAAAAACCTAAAATTTTATTCATGCAATATAATTCCATATCATGACACTGTTTCTTTAATGATACCAAAAAAAAAAAAAAAATAAGTTCCATCTACTCTACAAGCTTCTGCTTTTGCATCACATCACTCAGCTCATTACCATCCTTAACCATCAAAAAGTACTTGGCAGGCTTCCCGTCGGCAGCCGAGGTGTCTGCAAAATCAATCACCTGGACCTGGTTCTTGACATTCTTGTATTCAAGCTGACGTTGTAGGCCCACATTGAGAATAACTCGGCCAGAGCCCTCGGCTCTCACGACCGCGCGCGAGCGGCGGCGGCCATTGGTAGCGTCCGGCACGCGCTGGGTCAGGATCCGGAGTACGCCCAGACCTAACTTTTCAAACCCGCCATCGGCAGTGGCTTTGAACACCTTGGCGCGCTTCTCATAGAACGCGTCTTCCTCTTCCTCGCCAGGTCCCTTCTGTTGGCTTAGATCCTGAGCCTGAGGATCAGAAGATGTGTCATTAGGTTCGCCGTTAGTAGCACTAGTGTTGGTGCTACCAGTTTCTACTGCTGCTGCAGGTTTCGTGGCAGCACCAAACGAAAATGCGCCCGTCGAAGAACCCGCAGGCTTGCTAAATGAAAATGCCGGCGTGGTGGTGGAAGTAGCACCCCCAGTACTAGAGGTAGCTGCACCAAATGTAAATGGTTTGGTACTAGAAGGCGCGCCAAAGGAAAGTGCAGGCTTGGCTTCGTCTTTCTTCTCACCAGTAGCAGGTACACCAAACGAAAAGGCTGGTTTGGCAGGTTCATCTCCAGAAGGAGAGCCAAATGAAAATGGTGTAGTTTTTACATCACCATTAGACGTTTCAAGCGTGGTAGTTGTGCTGCCAACTGAAAATAGGGGCTTTTTTGTAGCACTAGACTCAGTAGTGCTAGCAGCTGGAGTAGCAGCCGCGCTGAAAGAGAAAGCAGGCTTGGTTTCAGTAGTCTTGGTACTAGCAGAAGCCGGCACAACAGCAGCAGTAGTAGTGGCACCAAAAGAAAAAGGAGAGGGCTTGGCACTGTCGATGCTAGGTGCCGGAGTTGCGGCACCGAAAAGCGATGAAGACGAGGCTGGTTTGTCGGCAGTTGCTGTGGCGCCAAACTTGAAGGGTGCCGCAGTAGTGCTAGCTGCTGTAACACCATTGCCAAAATTAAACGCAGGTTTAGAAATTTCAGTTTTAGCAGCATCTGTAGATGTCGGAGCTGAAAAACTAAAGCCAGATTTCGCACTGTTATTGTCAGAGTTACCAGTGTTGCTAGAAAACTGAAATGCAGATTTACTGTCACTATTAGAAACACCAAAAGAAAATGCCGGCTTAGCAGGCTCAGCAGTGGCAGCCAAAGTATCAGTGGGTTTACCAAACGAAACTAATGCAGAAGCTTCCTTTTTTTCCTCAGGCTTGGGAGCAGCCTGAGAACCAAACCCAAAGACAGAAGCAGGCTTATCGTCAACCTTTTGACTAAAATTAAAAGATGTCTGTTTCGTGGTAGGCAAAGAGTTGAGAGTAAACTGAGGACCCTTGACTTCAATCTCATCATCTGAATCATCTGAAAATTCTTCCTTTTCACGTTTAGCTCTTGCTTCAGCTTCCTTACCAAACAAGAAAGGTCCTTTGGCCTTAGTCTTTGGGAGTGCGCCCAAAGTGAATTGCGGACCCTTAACTTCAACCGGCTTCTTATCATCATCATCATCTGACATCTCTTCGTCCGAATCCGAAGCAGCTTCAGTGGTGGTAGTAGCAGTAGGCTTGGCAGCTACCGGTGCAGAAGCTGATGAGTTTATTGTCTTAGCATACTCAATGTACTTTTGCAGCGTAGAAGTCATATCACCGTAGGCATTAGTCTTGATATTACTCTCGACGGCATCTCTCAGATTCTGGTTCAATGCAATGAACTTGAGTTTTGTCTCGTCTTCCTCTGCCCCTGCGTTGTTCACCAAAGGCGACGTACTAGTAGTACCCTTAATTTCAGAAACTTGTTTAGACTGAGCTGTTACAGGCGCGCCAAAGCTGAATGAAGATGTTGATAAAGGTTCTGTAGAGCCAGCGGGCTTGCTAAAACTGAAGGATGATGCCGTGTTTTGTGTAATGTTAACAGTGGGGTTGCTAAAGTTTGAAGGAGGAGTAGAGCTTGTCTTAGCAGGATTACTGAAATTGAAGCTGGGCGTAGAACCAGTTTGAACGGGCTTTCCAAAGTTGAAACTAGGCGTAGAGCCGGTTTCAGCAGGCTTGCTGAAACTAAAAGTAGGTGCAGAGCTAGTGTCAACAGGCTTGCTAACGTTAAAGCTATGTGCTGCGGTAGACGAGCTTTCCGGCTTTTTTGTAAAATTGAACGACGGTGTAGCAGCAGGAACAGGGGTGGTAGAAGCAATGGGTTCACTGGCAGAAGCAGTTGCCGGCTTGGAAAAACTAAAAGACGAAGAAGGCGTAGCAGCAGTTGTAGACGTTGAACCAAATCCGGCAAATGGATTAGGCTTGTTAGAAGCCGCCGGTGAAGACGTAGCACCGAAGGATGTGAACGGGTTTAACGCCGGGGAGGGTGTAGTAGATGTAACAGTTCCAGATCGTCTGACACGAGGCTGGGCAATCTTACGGGCATTCATGATGGCGCTGCTAGCCTTGACAACAGGATCAATTTGATCACGAGGATTCTCCTCTTCGCCATCTTCATACCTTTCTCTTGTTAATTCAGTGCCTGGTGCTCTTTTAGACATTATTGCGAGTGCTCTTTTAATGTGTTTACGCTATGGGGGGTTGTGCTGATGTTTATTTTATCAATTTTTTTTTTTCCCAATTGTCATACATTGTCTAGAAAAAAAAAAACAAATAAATAAAACCAAAGATTTAGTATTTGGGCCTTATAGCTTAATTACATCTATTATATGTATTATATGTGAGGTTTATTAAAAACATTTTAGGGTTAGTACCCTATTATTAAAACCGAACTGCTGTGCTACTTTCCCAAAAGAATTGTTTGAGTAATGCTACAGTCACACTTTTTTCAGACTATAAATTACGCTTCACTGAGACCCAAATATACAGAGGCTTTTTTATTCCAATTTCTGGCCCAAGGCAAGGGTACTTGCGGAAAACAGACAAAAAAAAAAAAATTGGTTTTGTCACAGAAGAAAAAAAAAACGAAATCTTTTTTTTTTTTTTTTTATTTTACCTCTTTTTTCTTTTTTCACTTCACGGATTTTTTATCTTTGTCGAAGCCTCATATAACATAAAAGTACGTACCAGCACCATCATCACCAACTTTTGACGATTTTTTTGTTTTGAAATTTCTAACAGACGACTTTGTTTTGAATTAGAATGCCTCCTAAAGTTCAACAATCCAAGGCTGCTAAGGCCGCTGCCGCTGCCGCTGGTGGTAAGAAGTCCAAGAAGAAGTGGTCCAAGGGTAAGGTCAAGGACAAGGCCCAGCACCACGTTACTCTTGAGCAGCCCCTTTACGACCGTATCTTCAAGGAGGCCGCCACTTACAAGCTTGTCTCTGTTTCTGTCCTTGTCGACAGATTGAAGATTGGTGGCTCTATCGCTAGAGTTGCCCTTAGGGATCTTGAGGCTAAGGGAGTTATCAAGAAGGTCATTGGTCACAGCAAGCAGTACACTTACAGTAAGTTATATTTTTGATTCAGTTACAATATGGTGATTAGTAGGCTAACGGTTTTTTTTTTTTTAGCTCGTGCCACTTCCGAGTAAATTTAATGTATCATGCGTTTGTAATAATGAAAATTTTTCCAAGAACTATGATTTATCTCTTATCAAAAACGAATTAGATCAGGCCTAAGTCAAAGTCCTGCTTTGATAATAGATTGAACCAACAAGATCGGTTAGATGTGTTTGAAAATGAAAAGCTACTTTTATTATATCATGAAATCCTTGACGTTATAGCACAGATTAGCTGATGACAACCTTGTAGAGCCTATTTTTGTAAACCTCTTTTTTAACGAGCGTCATTGTACAGCCGATACCAAAAACGCTCAAATCAATACCTTAATTAAAACAAAAAAAAAATACTTTGACATTATTTTAGAATAGAACTCTGCTAATTGTTCGTTTCATGCTTTCTATGTTTGTATCTTTTATCACTTTCTGTCAAGCTGACAGATTTTTTTTTTTTTTCAACGTTGTGAATGCAGGTAAATCAATTAGTTTGGTCACATGATTAACCCTAAGTGGTTAATAAAAATATAGACCTAATTTTACCCTGCCTGTTTTCACTATTTAAAAAATTTTCACATTTTGGAAAATTCATAAAAAGCTTTTCTTCTTTTCTATTTTCTCTCGGAAGATAAACAACGCTGTTTATTCTGCGTAAATAAAGTAAAAAAAAAAAAAAAAAGGTTAGTGTGCTGTTTGATATTTATCAAATACAAATATCTGTTTATCAACGAGATTGCATATCTGAAGTGTTAGATGATTATACATTGATATATGTTAGTCTCTGAGGATGTATATGCAGGACCAAATAAACATAGGAATTCTTCGTTTATGATTTATTTTTCAGACGTTGGTAATCTGTTGATGGGCTAATGTCGGTATTTGTATATTGTTTTGGTCGACTTTTATTTTTACTAACAGAAATTTTCCAGTATGTTTTTTATTTAACCGTTTTCTCTTAGATGAATCAAGTGATCTTTTATCTTTTTATGATGAAGGTTTTTCACAAACTTTTGTTCTGGCGAAGAGCTTGTTTCTATGTGCCGTGAACTAAACATGCATCACCATCTGAGCTATTGGCTAGATTTTAGACATGTTGACTTGATTCATCTTTCAAAAGTCACCACAATTCTGAAGAGTGTTGTTGCTAACATGCTTGTTTTAGTACATGAACTCTTTTTTATTATTATCGTAAACCATTTTTTTGGTTTTAAATACATTGTTTTGTTCATGGTAAGTCATATCGGATTCACACTATGCGTTTACTGAGAAATAGTTTGACATCCCCAGCTATATTCCTTATCTCATTTTTATGATGAACACATTAGTTCTGCTTCTGACCACAATTCATGAAGATTACTAAATACCAAAGCTCATTTTATTCTGACTTTTAATGAGATTATGAAAATAGTTGTATGGTCAACAGTTTTTCAGTGCTTTGCTGTTATTGGTTGAACTTGTCACTAACTTTTCAATTACAGATGGTTTAAATTATTACAAGTTTGTAAAACGCTATCATGACGTAATGAATTTAATACAAATAAAAATTAAAAAATAGTTTATATTTGAAATCTGTCAATTTGTAGACAACAATAAGCAACTGATGACCAGTGCTTGTAAAAAATAAAAAAATTATTATTTTTTTATGGCAAGACCCAAGTCTATGCATGTTTTTATTTTTTTTTTTTTTCGTATTGTTGACTTTCATTGGCAGTCCTGCTTGGGCGTTCATCGTCACGTAATGGCTCTTATGCTAACAATCAAAAAAAAGAAAAAAAAAAGGATATAATAACCAAAAAACTATACGTTTATAATTATTATTTTTATAGCAGACAATAGTGATCTGCATAACTGGTAAGAAAATTCACACAAAATAAAAAATAAAAAAATTGTAGTAAGACGGTCTTCTTCTGGGTTTCTGACATCAAGACCAAAAGAACTATTAAAGACAAAACTTATCAAACACAATAAAGTATTTTTTTTTTTCTTGGATGCGTCATTATGGATCCGATATAAAAAAAAAAACAATAATAATAATATTAATAAAATGCATCTCAAGTACTTTAAAAGTACGTAACAGTTTGTAACAATGTAATACAAAAACAATGCATCATTTTTGAAAGGCGTTTATTCAATTACTCAATAAGTGAGTGCTTTTTTTTTTCTTTTTTTCCGAGTAACCTATTGTTTTAGCCTGAGCCAATTGCATTGGTATTCAAACGGGCAATAAAAAATTGCATTAGCTGAATTTCAATGTTCATTCAATTCTATTGTATAGATAAACCAAAATAAAGAAAATAAAACAATGTTATATATGTTTTTAAATATATATGAAAAATAGATCTAAAAAACATTGTTTATTTGTTTTTTTTTTGAACATGTTATCAGCATATAACCAATTCACAAACCAGACTGTAGCTGTTTTTTTGTGAAAGAGGGAGGGTCTTTATCTAAGGATCAAATTCAAAGTGCTTCAATTGTAAAAGAAAATATAAAGTACACAAGATATTCAGGTTTCAGATTACGGACAGTAGCAGCAATAATGGAATTGTTTTACCATGTTTGTGCATTCTAAAAAAATAAAAAAAGAATGCAGGCATTCAAGAGAAACTCAACAAACTTCGTATGCTGACGTAGTAATAATAAGTGAATAATTAGTTTGTAAAACATCCATCCAGAAAAAAATTCCATTGAAAAAAAAAAAAATAAATAAAAAATAAGTTGAAAATTAACACAAAAATTGTATTATTCCATTGGTATAAATATTACTTGATTTTTTCTTCGCTAATCTCATATCTCGATTTTTTTTTTATTTCTTTCTTTTTTTCTTTTATCTTTTTTTTTTATTGTTTTTTTCATTACCCCCGAATACCTTTTTTTTATTTTATTTTTTACAAAAAAAAACAATATTTTAAATTTACTCACAATGGATTTCCTCAAAAAGACTATTTCTGATGCCGGCGATAGAGCTGCCAAGGAGGCCATGGTTGATCAGGCTTCTAGCGCCATTAAGGGCGCCCTGGGTGGTGATAATGCCCAGCTTGTTGATCAGGCTTCTTCCTATGTCAAACAGTCTTTGAACAACAATGGCAACGGCCAGCAGACTACCAAGACCACTGAATCTACTTTTGTTAACGAGGCTCAAGAGCTTATCAAGGAAACTGTTACTAAACAAACCACTACCACTAATAACAACAATAACAACAACAACAACAACAACAACAACAACAACAACAACAATATTCAGGAGAAGACCACCGTCAAGACTGACTATATTGACAAGGGTATCTCCATGGTCGAAGAGAAGGTTTTCAACGTCAGTGTCGACAAACAGAACCAGGAAACTAACGAGAAGATTGCCGGTTTTGTCCGTGCTGGTATTGAAAAGTACACTGAAAACAACAACAAAAACAATTAATTTTTGGACTTTATTATAGATTGAAAATCTGTTTATTGTCTTTACATCACATAGTTACATAATTCAAATAATGATAACAAAAATATACAAAGAAAACATTGAATTGAAAAAATATATATATTTGTCTCTATAAGACTTTAAAATTAGCGTTCTTAGCGCGCTTTGGGTGTTTCAGGCATTCGATGGCGCCGAATTCTCCATGAAATAACACATGTGCTATGGGAAACCTGCGATACATATCACCTGCTGGATTGATACCAGAGATTGACACACAGTAAAACCTTGACAAGCTGCTCTAATCAAGCAAATCATCAGCAAAAAAAAGTCGCGGTAATGAGTTCAAGAACTTGACTACCGCTCCAAGACCCTTCTTGGTATCAAGCAGGACTATTAAATCAAGTTCCGGGGAAACTTTACTTAAGAAGCTACGCTCCACAGAATCCAGAGGGCACTCCTTAAGAACGTGTTCAACTGTTTCCAGCTGTCCACATTCGCAGTCATAATCTCTCTCAGTAATACACCTCATTTGAAAATACTTTCCAAGAGCACCATGACTTGTTTGGACTTTATTATTTAGTTTTATTTTTTTTTTATTTTCTTTGGTATAATACAATTCAATTCAATGATATGTGACATGTTTTCAAGTTTTTGGTCAAAATATGACTTTTTTTTTTTTTCTCGTGATTCAATTTAAGATGTCAATCAGAATATCTGAAAAAATCTCAAACAGATTGGAAAAAAAAAAAAATCTTTTCATATCGTGCCAGGTTTCGCGATTATTTCCAGCGTTTTTTTTTTTTTTTTAACATGAGACTTGTCTTGTTTTTATTTATTTATTTTTTTTTATGGCTACTCCTTTTTGTTTCTTTGTTTAGAAACAGTTGATTTATTAAATACGGTTTTTTATACACATTTTGTGTGGTCTGGTTTAGGGCCCTTTGATCTTTTATTTATTTATTTTTTTAAACACCATCATCCCTTTTAAATCAATATCACCCTCTCTTAAGAACTCATTAAAAAAAAAAAAAAAAAAAAAAAACACTCTCTCGTTTAATTCTATCCTCTTATCCATGTTTAAAAAAGTCGTTACGTCTGTCAAAACGGCGTGGAATAACGCGGTTGAAGAGTTTGAACAAGATGGCAGCACTAATATGTTGGACGATATCACCAACAATAACCACAACACCACCGGTGGTACAAGCCACCAGCAGCAAAAAGTTCACAGTCGTCATGGTAGTCGCCAGAACCTACTGAAACGCAAGGCGACGCTCAACAGCAACTTGGAAAATTTGTCACTGGGTAGTAGAAACAATAACAACAACAAGCGGCGGCGGTTTTTCGCAGACATTAAAAGATCCGTCTCGCGCGAGTCGCTGTCTAAACGAAGTAATCTGAGCATTAGCGCAGCTTTTCCACCGACAACACATAACTGTGCGTTGAATCCCGTTGAAGTGGAAGCAAATACCACTAGTACTAGTAGTAGTAGTAGTAGTTTTCCTACTGGTTTAAATTCGAATTTTTCGTCATTTGCCTCTACTTCTGTTGTCGACGAACTCAAGATTCGTATTTATGAACTGGAGACGCTGGTTGCACAAAAGGACAATATTATCAAAATTTTACGTGAGGAGCTTACGAACCAGCATTCCATCATGGTGGGGTCTTCTATAGCAACAGTCAGAGGTGATACGGATCAAAATAGCATTTCCAAAAACAAAAACAAAGAAAATCATGCACCCGGCAGTGACAACAGCAAGACTGGCAGTCTCTGTAATAGTAATGTCAGCAAGAATGATCGAATGGTACCCCAAATAACTCCGCCCCACATTTCTTGCAAAAGTCGGCCCATGAGTATCATGTCGGTTGACAGCCGATTCGACCAGATCATTGATCGCAGCTACTATAACAGCCCAGTGACGCACACAACATCGATTGTGTCGACTATGACGCCGGATCCACATTCATCCACTAGTCGTAGAAACGAAGTATCGTTCGAGGTACTTAGTCCAATAGCCATTGATCTTGACAAGTTTATTTCTACCAACGATCCCAAATCAACCGGAGCTGCGGCGTTAGTGAAACAAAAAAAAAAACAAAAAAAAGATGAATTAGAAAGAACAGGATGAAGAAAAGAGCGAGTATTTTTTTTTTGTTGTTTAACGTTGATTATTAGGATCTTGTCAGTAGCTGGTCTACCGCTGAATCCCTTTTTTTTTTATCATTGTTATTATATTTTGGGAACCACATTTGTTCCAGTTTTCAACTAGACTACAATACATAACATATAATATTGTGTGTCCAAAAAAAAAAAAAGACGTTATAAGAGTTTTTTTTTTTTTTTTTTGGTTATTACCAAGATCAATACTTCAAATTAGAATGACTGGGGGGATTCTAGTTGGATATAGTCCAAACATATCTTACTATATACTTATATGAACAAAGTATCTACGGGAGTTTTTTTTTCTTTTTTGTGAATTTTTTTTAAAACTTATAAAAGTCACTTTTTGTGTTTTGAAAAAAAAAAAAAAAAAAAAGTATGGGTTTCTTTTCAAGTCTCATATAAAATTTACCATAATTGAATATAGCTGTGTTTTCCATCCTTTTTCGTGTTGTTGTTGTTGAAAACCTGATAACCCTTGCCCATAAAACGTTTTTATTTTTGTAGACATTTTTTTTTTTTAATTTGAAAAAAAAAAAAATAATTTCATATTTTTCTAATTCTACAATGGCCCTCAGTGTAAATCACATTATAGATTTCCCAAAAAAAAAAAAAAAAACAAGAGGATGGATAAAAAAAACAATTTAATCACGGGTAGGTAATTCACTTATGAAGTTTTTTTCTCGCTCCTTTTTTTTTTTTTTTTCATTTATTCTTTGAATTACCCTTTTTTTTTTAAAACCCCCCTGAAGGCAATAATAATAAAAACCAAAAGGAACTTACTGAAGACTTCCTTACACAAGCCCTCAAGTAACTGGAAGACAGATACGAGTTCTACATGGTGAAAAAAAAACACTTGATGGTATATAAACAAACGCAAAACAAACTATTTACCAATAAAAAAAAACAATAATACACACCCTTCTATAAACTAAATTAAACTGTTCTGCGATCTTCCCTGTTTGAAGCTCTGTTCGTAAGCCTGCTGAGACTGTTGAGCATTTCCAAATCCGTAACCCGTGTACGCAGGCTGAACCGGGTTCGTAGTCACAATACCCGTGTACTGCTGCACTAAGAACGGGTTTGCCACAACAGCAGCTGATGCCGAATTACTAGTCTGAGGAAGGCCTGTACCCTGCGAATTGATAAAGGTACTACGTGTATGCTGAGCGGGAATACGTAAATCTCCTTCATTGCCAAACGTATCCAAACCATTTCCAGTGCCAATCATGTTGTTGAGCTCTTCTAAATGAGCAGCAGATTGGTTGGAAAAGGACTTCTTACGTTGAAGTGACTGTTGCTGTTGTAGAGCTTGTTGTTGCTGGAATTGTTGTTGTTGTTGTTGTTGTTGTTGCTGCTGCTGCTGCAATAACTGCTGCTGCTGTTGTTGTAGCCTCTGCTGCTCTTCCTGGGCTTGCTGTTGTTGGTACTGCTGCTGGATTTGATTCAACGATGCACTTTGTGCTCCATACGAAGCCTCGTCGCTTAAAGGCTTGGCAAATGGATTCCTAGACCCAGTCTTTAAAGGCTGCAGGGGTTCAGGTTGCTGAAACTGCTGCTGTTGAAACTGCTGCTGTTGTTGTAACTGTTGCTGTTGGAACTGTTGTTGTTGTAGCTGTTGCTGTTGTAGCTGCTGTTGTTGGAACTGCTGTTGCTGAAGTTGTTGCTGTTGCGGGAACCCAGTGTTTTGTCCTGTGACATACATATTTTGAAGATAACCAGTAGGTACAGCCTGCTGATACATGTTTTGGCCACCATACATGTCAACCTGTGGTTGCTGCTGAACGAATACCGGTTGCGCTGTGTACTGAATTTGAATAGGCTGAGTCTGGAACTGAGCTGGTGTAGAGACATCAATAAGGTTGGTTTGACTAGCAGCATTCGAGTTAAATGCCCGATCAACGTAACGTTTTTGCTCTTCCTCCTTGCTCAGCTGAATAGCCTTGTTCAAATCTACATCATTGGTAATAGTAGGACCTTGTCTTCGTCGCTCATCTTCCTCAGCAGTTCTGCGGCTTTCTTCTAGTGCTCTTTGGAGTTCGTCATCATTGTCATCATTTCTAGGGGGTCGGGAGTATGCTCGGTTTCTACTGGGTGCCTCTCTTTCATCAGAGTTTCTGTAACCTTGTCTACCTTGATTTCTTTCATTCTTTCTCTCATTTCTAACGCGACGTAGTTTTTCGTCGTCCATCAAAAGTGACGTCAGACTAGCAGCCTTGACTCTAATGCTTGACCCCTGGTCTCTTCCGTCATCGTCGATATATTGAAACTCTTTTAGAGTTTTGATAATGTAGATGTTATCTTTGCTCCAAAGCACAACAGACTCAGAGCCGTAGTGAACCAGATAATCGAGAAGTGTCAAAGACTTATGAACGTGTCTCCAATTCTTTCCTTTATCATTAAGTCGTTGATTAATCATATGCATGACTTCTATCAATTCGTGGCTATGTCAACAACAAAAAAATGTTAAAAACTAGGCTTCATATGAAAAAAAAAAGAGCCAGTATTATACCCAGCCATGTTTTTTTCTTTCTTGTACTTACTGTTCATGGGTCATGTAGGAAATCTCTTCCATTTCCCACGTAGTAGGCCCTGAAGGATCATTACTAGTGGCTATTCAAACGTCAAAAAAAAAAAAAAGTATTAGCAATAAAGTACGTAACTTAATAAAAAGGACACTCACCATTTCTGACTTTAACTTGGGCCGTAGTGTAGCCATTTGCTACGTTCTTGATAGAACGCACGATAGATTTCGACATTGGACGCTAATATGAATGAAGTAAATGTAGATGAAATTGCTGAATTGGCAACCAAGAATAAAGTAGCAAATAATGGTTTTTTTTTAAAAAAAAAAAAAAATCAAGAGAAAGAAAAAAAAGAGAGAGGAAATTTTGAGTAATGAAAAATAAAAAAAGCCTCTCGTGGCCAAAAAAAAAAATGACAAAAAATAAAATAAATCAAAAGTTAGCAGCGCCATCAACAAACCTAACCCTTATAATACCAAGCCTTGAATATCTGTGGCCACCCGCTTTTGAAAGAGCCTCAATCAATTTTTTTTTCTTTCTTTTCAAACCTCCGTTTTCCTATTAGCATCATAGAGGAGATGTCTGATTCTGAAAGATCCCATATCCATCTTTTGCAGTCTAGAATAGCTTTATTTTTTGATGAATGGAACAAACACAAGCTGGAATTTGACGACATTCTGGTGGCGCCAGAACACGAGCCGATAAACCCTGAGGAGGATGACGATGTAATACCCGACCAACAGCACGCCTCGTTTGGACTAGCAAAGTCTCAACAGAATAAACTGAACCGATCAAACTGGAAAGATCTTAGAACAAAAGAATTGCTGTTTCAGGGGCCTGACTCAGGCGTAAGCATAGATGAGGTGCTAGAGTTTCCCAACTTTAATCCGAGACCTGAGACCATGTCGCTGACATCTTCTTCAAACAGTATGCCTGGGTTTAATACTGCCCACGGCGGCATGCAGCATGCTACTGACACGCCTACTCTTGATAGAGCTGAGGGCGAACGTCACTTATCTCAAACAGAACAACAACCTGAGCATTCTTTGTTATTGCAAGATGCTCGGGCCAACGCTCGGAGAGCCTCGTCTATGATCACACCAACTAATGATACTCAGCATGTCACGACAAGAAGTCGAACCAATGCTTTAAGACTAAACCGATTAGCTACAAGTACACAGAGGCGGCGGGTTCCACGATAAGATACAGCCCAACCTATTTATTAATGATTTCAAAACATAACTTCTATACACATGCGTAGACTAATAAAAAAAAAAAATAATAATAATAAAATGAATCAATGTTTAGATTTGCCATTGGCCTTGCTCTTTCTTTTATGAGTCTTAGACTTGGCTGAAACAGGCTTTGCCACTTCTCTCTCTTCTTCCTCATCATTGTCTTCTTCAGCTTCATTATCGATCAGTTGTGAAACTTCATCAATCTCTGCGTCCTCTTCATCATAATCATCTTCCTCAATCCCATTATTGTCATCTTCTTCATCCTCTTCTTCATTGTCGTCATCGTCATCAAAATCTTCCTCGCCATTGACAATTAAAACAGCATCATTTTCTTGCTCTTCATCGTCATCATCTTCATCTTCTTCATGAGATTGAGGCTGAATCTTTTCGACATCTTTTCGCAGAGTCATCTGAGCTTGGAGCATATCCAGTCTGCCTTGAAGACCCAGTAACTTGGGAAGAACGGTCATTTTTGATGTCAATAAATCTTTGAATAAAAGCATCGACTGAGCTGTTTCAGGAAGAGTAAGCAGGTACCCGCCATATGTGAGAAGTATCCATTTTATCCAAATTGTCAAAGAGAAAATGCGATTGGGTTGTTTTTTGATACGATCTGTGAGTTTGGTAACCAAAACAGCAGCCAGATCGCGATCAAGCTTGCGAAGAGTAACCTGAACAAACTCTTCAGAGACTCTTTGAGAGACGTACATATCAAGAAGACTCTCGTCATCGGCTTTTAGAGCCTGAACAAGAGCAGTAGAGTAAGCTTCGGGCGTGCTGAGTATTGAAGAACTCTCAAAATCATCATTTGACTCATCATCACCCTGCTGGGTCTGGTCTTTCACATCTGCCGAAGGATCAAGAGAAATTGTACCTGTAACAAAATCATTGCTACTGTTCTTTAGCTTAATGCTTTCAAACTCATTTTCGCTGGATTTGTTGATCAGAAGCTCCAAAGTACTGGTCAAATAAATATTATTAATCTTCTTAGACTTGACAACCAAAAAAGGTTTGATTTCTTCATTTTCAGTATCCACCACCTCGTCGTCCAAAACTGTGAGATGGAAAAGTTCGACAGAGCCAGTAACAGAAAGGGCCGCTAGTACATTTTCGTAGGTGTTGATTTTAGAGATGAAACCAGTGGTTGTACTAATTTTCTTGACAATTTCATTGTCACGTAGAACTGAGATAGTTTTTTCGCCCGCAGCCAGCAGAAGATCACCAGCTCTAACAAGAGCCTTTACACTACCATCAGCCAAGATTGTTGTAATAGAATCACCAGACTTTGGGTCAACCTTGAGAATTTTACCCTCGGCATCGCCTACAGCCAGTAGACTATCGCCTCCAAGCAAAGCCGTTCTAGCATTGTCCACAACAAAACTAGTCAAGGCCTTCTCCTTTGAAAGATCCCACTCTGTAACAAGACCATCTTCACTAACGGTCCAAATGATATTGCCTCCCACAACAGAAATGTCTTTAATAGCTGCCGAAGTGTTGCTTTCACTCTTATTGCTGCTGAGAGTAAACAAAACGCTTGCTTTGCTTGGCGCGAAAACAATCACATCCCCGGCGCTTGTTCCAATCGCCAAAACATCTAATGAGTCGTCTTGGGGCAAAGAATTTTTGTCGTTAACACCTATCGATGACCGTTTCCGCTTCTTTTTTTTGTCAGAAGTGTTTGAAACTTTTTTAAATCCCTCGATCCAAGCAAGAGATTCGACGGTCACACCTTCCTGGCTGAGCTTGTATTCCACAGGAGCCACTGAGTCATCTGAAGCATGTAAAATTTGAACTCGATTATGAATGCTAGTGGCGTAGTACTTTCCAGTACCGTCAAATGCTGACACGGTCATTTTTTTGTGTGTCTGGTATATGCTTTTTGCAATCTCTTTTTCTAACAGATTGATTTTATGAAAGAAGAAAAAAAATTTTTTGATTCCTCCCAAATCCAGAAAAAAAAAAAAAAAACTTTCCAGGGTAAGGTTTGTATCTACACTAGACTTGAAAAATGAATACTGTAAAACAAGACCAGATCTCAGGTACAATATGCAGAATTGGAGATTAATGTATATAATATATGGTTTATTAGATAACAAGTTGATCAATGGTTTTGATATCATCTGAGGAATAATTTTCAATGAGTTTTTTGTATCTTTCTGGATTGTTTTTTTCTATCTCCATGAATGTATGCTTAACCACTGAAAAAGGGTTTATTGCATCAAGAACAGTTTCAGCATAATCATCATCAGATAAATAAGACCCATTGATATTGTTTGCAGCTTCAAGAATTTTATTAATACGCTGCTCTTCATCAACAGGATCAATATCATTTTCTTTTCCTTCTTCATCTTCCTCATCAGCAACGTTCCAAGCGCTGATAGTAGGACTGTTTGTAATCGGGTTGTCAAAAGTATTTTCTGCTTCCTTCTGACGGTTAATAGCTGCAGGCAAAACACCAATGGCTCCTACAAGACCCTTCGAAAGCTGACCAAAAGTGCTTTGTATGCTAATAGGAATGCTTTCATCAGGCAAAATGAAAACACTCAGTAATGCCAATATAACGAGTTTCAAGTCGTAAACACTTTGAAGCTTATCCATGTTGTCAAACCAAAGATTAAAAAATTCTTCAGTAAAGTTTTCTGCTTCCAACGCTGACAGTGCAAGAGATGAATTATTGCACATAGATGCTAGTACAACCTCTATTAGCTTGACCGAATACTTTATAGAGGGGTTTTTTCTTAATATAAGAATGACCGTGCGCAGCATAACCGGAAGAAACTGATCAACCCGACCTCGAATAGTTATCAGAAATCTTTGACCTATCAAACAGCCAATAATGTTGTCCTGCTCAGAAAATCGTGCATCACCATGCATAATAGTTTGAAAAAAGTTGAAAAAAATGTTAGCTAATTCTGTAGATTGCGAAATTTCTCTGGCTCCGTAATGAATGTAGTTGTTAAGACAAGGTGCAAGCTCATCCAAAAAGTCAACAGCTAAATCATTGACTGCATGAATATCTGGCAACAAGCTCCAGATGGTTGGTGAGATTGTTTTTAAACAAAATGTAAAATTTTCAATAAGACCAAACACGTCACTGTAAAACTCAGACAAGTTTTCGCGAAAGATTATTCGCAAAGAAGGAGCAATGATGATCTCTAACTCTAAAACAACGACTCTGGCATTGTCTAAGGCTAGTAAAAGTGTGGACATGGCATTCAAGATGCCTAGGGCAGTCATTATCTTCTCTTGAAGTGTATTCTCATCACACTCAAAGGATTGATAGTCTGAGTTTTGAATATTGACAATCTCCAGTAAAAGTCGCATTAATTGATCATTCAGTTTTTTCCCCAAATCAACAGCAAATGGTGCAAGTTGTACAGAGTATACATCAAAAAACTCTTCTATCACACCAGAAATAGAGTCAATATCAATCCGATTAGCAAGGTCCAAAAGTCGTGTCATTATTTCAGGCACTCGGTTAGATAGAGCTTCATGAATATTGTCATGTCGGATCAAGGGCTGAAGTGCCAATGCGGCCTCTATCTGAACGGGAAGATTTGTGTCTTCCAAACATTCTAGAATGTAGGAACACTTGGAACTATCAAGTTCAGAAAAGTGAAGGTCTGCATAGATATTAAGAAAATGACACGCTTGGGCTCTCAAAAAGCCGTAGTTCGAAGAAAAATCCTGCAAGACATATTCAACAAGAAATTGCTCCATATTAATAGAAATCTCACTTTTGGCCATAAATAAAGGAGCCAATGCCCCCATTATTTTGAGGGCAGCTTCATGCTGACACGCAAAGGAAAGGTCCTGAGAGTTTTGAATGTGATTTTGAACAACGTTTTGAAGATGTTGTAAAAGAAGACTCAAACACGACTTGGACTTTTTCCTAATCAGTGTTACTAAAAAGTTCATAGCAGCAGTTTCTGGTGTCAAGTTTTCTTCAAAAAGGTCAATATTCTTGTGAATGTATTCTTCTGGATCAGTTTCAAAAATTTCAACATCATCATCAGTTGTGCAAAGTAATGGGAATACTACATGAGAAATCATTATTTCAGTGTGAGGTTTGATCAAAAGCCAAGATGATTTACTGTAAATGCACTCTTCAAGAAATGAGAGAATGTAATAGAGTGACATATTGCTGAGCCAAATTTTTTGTTGAACCCATAAATCAATTTGTTGAAAGTAGGTTTTGATAATTTCTGGAACATAATTGACAATAAAATTAGATGAAAATTCAGAATGCTGTTTATTATGCAAAAGCCTTGGGGCCGTGTAGCGATAAAGAAGTCGATATAGATTTGCAAAGGACCATTTTTTGCATTTGACCCAAAGATTAGCTTCACGTTCAGGTGGATTTAACTTTAATGTTTCCTCTGGAAGATCCTTCTTAATAACGTTAAGCATTAAAGTGGCCCAACCAGTTAGGCTTTTAGAATTTTGAAAATAAGTAGGGAGTTCTTGAAAAATAAAACATTTGTACGTTTTTAAAATTTCTTTAAGCATCTCTGCCGCCGTGATGCTTGTTTCATTTAGTAGAGAATTGGCAATATTGAGAATTCCAGGAAACGAGGACGTAACAATATCATCAAAAGGAGCCCTGTTTTGACCAGTTGCCCATCGATAATGCTTTGAAATCTCCAAAAGACAGGTTATAGCGGTGCGAATTGAGTCCAAATCTGAAGCCTGAAAAAGAGTTAATGTGACATTAATTAATTCTGGCCAATTTTTGGGAAAATCATGGACGACTATAATATTCAGTGTTTTAACCAACAGAGGTCGACAGTGGGGCGAAACTTTTGTGATTGCGGGGATCAGTCTCTCTCGAAACGCAGGCTTTTCGTTCTCCAAAATAGGACTACCAACAGGAAAAAGAGGATCCCAATTGCGATAAATCTTGTTTTTTAAATAAATTGCTGAGGCCGTTTTGACATTGTCAGACACCTGAGGCTCGACTACAATATCTAAGCATGAAGAGATGAAACCAGGTGTCGATTCAGCAGCTTTTAACTGTAATTCGGCATCCTTTCGTATATTTGCGTCAGCTTTGAGAGTTGCTTCAAAGCAGGAATGTAATGCATGTGTGTCCATATTAACAGGAACACTGTAGGTTGATAGAAGAGACAAGAATTGAGAAATTTGTTTATCAATGATGAAGAATAGGAAGATGAAATATTTAGTGAATATCAATGGGAATCGAGATCTGAAAAATGTGGGTTAGGCCAACTCACGTGATTACTAACGTGAAATAATATTAGTAATTGTAACACATAGAAGACCAAATATATTGTTCGCTATTACCATGATCATCGGGTAATCAAAACTTTTTCTATTTGCAATTGATTCCTCTATGACTCATGTGTAAATTGAACTACCTATTTTGTGTGTTTTTTTTTCAGAAAAAAAAATCAACGTGGGATGATACGAGATAGATAGAATTGTTAATACTCGTTGAAAAATTTAAGATTTGGTGGCGTCAAATTTCCTTGTAAAGAAATTTGTGTAAGGAAAACCTGGGGGACAATAAGATGTTAATGTCAATAATACATGTAGTTGATGTTTTTTTTTTTTTTTTTTTTTTGATGAAATCGGAGGTAACGCTAAGATAAATTTTTTTTAATTACATGAATTGTGAGAATAGTATGGCACCAGGATTGCCCTTCCAATTCAAGACTTTAAACACTAACTGTCATCTTTCGTAAATACCATAAGGAATGCCAATGTTCTATATTAAATTGGCATAAAAGCTTAGTTTTTAACTTTTTTGTGCAGCCTTTAAATAAGTAAATAATCAATAGATGAAAATGAGTAATCTTGACTCAATATACAGATTGACTCAACCGGTCTTAAGATGAATAATTCATAAATGTATTCTTTTTATGATTTTTTTCCAGTGCCAATTTAACTTTTTTTTTTTTTTTTTCATCAGAGATTAAAATAACAAAATTGATCAGATTCATTTCGATTAAATGATTGCAACATTTAACTATTGAAAAAATTACAGGAGTCAAACATAATCCTAAGTTGTTTTAAAAATATATTTATGTATATATATATAATCCACATTGACTGAATGAATTAATAGATAATTTAGTGCTATCAAAAAAAAAAAAAAAGTTAGCGGGCACTAATATCACTATCTCATCAATATTGTAAAAACAAACGACGTTTTTTAGATATATAGAAAATCTGTTTATTGTACTCAATCACATAGTTACATAATTAAAATAATAATAACAAAGATATCATGACGTTTTTTTTTTTTTTTTTTGAATTATAGCTTTTGGTATAATATCATTGAGTAGATTCTCCTTAAATTTTGATATAAAGCTATTAAGAAGATTTTTATATAAATATATTTTTCTCTCTTTTTTGTTTTTTGTACATAAATTCATATTGTTTACTTATCGATGTAAGACTTACAAAAAATTGCTACTGTCTATTAAAAACTGAGCAAATAAAACCGTTGTTATCTTACACATGTCTTCATTATTTCTTTCCTGTTGAATACACTTATCAATTCATACTTGAGCTAACATTAACAATACTATTTTAAAGTCCAGCTGAATATATAACAAAAGATATCATGTATATAGTACTTGAGAATTACAAGTCAACAAAGACAATTTAAGTAAAAGCTTCCAGAATTAGAAAAACAGCAATAAAAGTAGGTTAAGAAAATATGAATAAGCAAGATCTTAATATTTGAGTTAATCTTTAAAGTAATTGACTTGGCACAACTGGGCTACTTACGAAGTTAGTTTAAAGTTTTCTCTTCAAAGCAAGAAATTCACAGCGTGATTCATTGGATAGAATAGGCTTAGATCTGTCACTGGCAAAAATCAACCAAGTCATAAACGGTTTTTTTTTTTAAAATTTTTCTCGTTAGTTTATTATTATTATTATTATTATTATTATTATTATTATTATTATTATTATTATTATTATTATTATTATTATTAT